>JAOBAT010142796.1:0-11411 GCA_026413305.1 Hydrozoanthus tunicans
CCCCTTCTCAGACCCATCCGCGTGCCGCCTTCTTATGAATTAATCCGCTTCGTCCCAAGGCGCACAGCCTGATAGGGCAACTACAGTGGCTTTCATCATCCTCTGTCTTGTGCAACGTTCTTTACTTTTCCCTAGTGTCCCAGAGGAGAAGGTCAACGTAAGCGACTGGATTCCAAAGAAGCAAGACTAACTGTAACCCCGTTATACTAAGAGTTCCTGAGGCATGTAGTAACTTACAAGCCCCATATCGCAGTTCCCTTAAAGTCACCAAATGCAATAAACAGCTACTTGCTACAACTGGTGTTCGATTTCACAAACTAAAACTAACTTTCTCAACAGAACCATGATATTACTTTTTAACACGTGGAAGCTAACAGAACTCTTTAGGTAAAGATTATTTAATTATCTTCTGTGTTAGTTGTAAGTGGTTTTGCAACTTTTATAGAGGCGTCTAAATAACTGAAAGAGGCGGCTCGTTCGGCTTCCAGCCGCGGCTAGTCTTGAAAATCCTGCTCATGTCCGATGTTAGCCCTCTGCGCCAGGTTTTTAGGTCTTCCACGCTTTCGTTTTCCTTCTGGGTTCCATTCTAGAGCTTGCAATTGCTTCGTGATGTTGGAGTTCACTTCCCTTGACCTATCCAGTTCCATCTGCGTGTTCTGATGTTTATTTCCACTGATTGTTGTTCGGACCTCTGCCATAGATCTGCGTTGCTGATGGTATCTGGCCATCTTATCCCCAGGATGTTTCTCAGACGCCTGTTTACAAAGACTTGGGTTGTTTTCATGGATGTTGTTTCTCTCCAAATTTTAAATCCATAAAGAAGTACTGACTTGGTATTAAATAATCTGAGCTCAGTGCTCGTTCTTGGTGCTTTGCTCCTCCCCGCGGGTCTTAGCAAATACTTGCTGGGCCTTCCTTTTTCTTGCCTCAATGTCTTTGTCTGTGCCCCCTTATTTACTGACTACAAATCCCATGTAGGTTAAATCTTGGACGTCCTCTTCTACTTCATTGTGGTTGACCTTAGTAAGTTCTGTTTGATTGGCGTTTACTCTCATTGTTTTAGTCTTCTGGGCATTGCTGTAGGGGCCAGAGGCCGGTTGTTCGAAAGCCGATTAGCTTTAAACCTGGATTAACTCTTAACAAAACCTTTGCTTGTCATGGTAATTAATCCTGAGCTAATCGCCTTTTGAACCACTGGGCCCAGCCCGTTTCGTTGTTGTTTCGAGGCTGGTTAGCTTGGTGTTGAGAGTCTTGCAAGCGATGAGATAGAGTGCAGATGTCATCGGCGAAGTCAAGGTCTTCTGGATGTGATCTCAGTGTTTACTCTATGCCAGGTGGGCTATTGACCCAGTCTATCACAAGAAGAAACAGAAGTGGAGAAAATAGACAATCTTGTCTACCCCCAGTTGACACTTGGAATGGACCTGTCACGGTTCCTCCAAGGATTAATCGACATGTGAACCCGCCATAGTTGTTGTATGATGGATATAATTTTCTGTGGAATTCCATAGTTTCCAAGGATTTTCCAAAGAACTTGGTGGTTTACGGTAACGAACGTCTTTTAAAGATTTTACTTCCTGTATGCCATTAAAATTTATAAAATTTTGGGGTAGCATACTCTCAGGTGGCAGATGCTAAAACCAAACACCAAGTGGTACAAACAACATCGACACCACGTGGGAACAATTAAGAACAATTTACACACAGACCAGAAGTGAAATGAAGTAGATACCTGGCAAGCCATCGAAAACAGAAAAACCTTGAAGAAGAAATACGTGGACATCAGCTCAGAGGGTTTGAAGAAAGAGATACAAGCAGCATTACAGCCAAGCAGGCGAAGAAGATGGTGAGGGCAGACAAAACAGGGAATGATTTTAAGATCACTAAGCTCGTCAGCGGCAAAAATCCAGAAGCGATCGACACTCCAATTTTTGACAAGCAAGGAAGACTAGTCACTACCGAAGCAGATGGGCAGAACATTTCAGCGGAATTTTAGTACAGGATCATGATATTGATCTAGATGTCAACACTGCAACACCAGAGAAAGTGAAAATCGCGGCAGTCATCATGAAGATTCCAAAAGGGGCATTTAGTAATTGTATCAACTGGAAGGGAATCACACTTCTATCAGTCCCCAGCAAGATCCTAGCCAAGCGTACCATAAGGCGGACCTCTGAAGCAGTGGACTGGTGACTGAGAAAAGAACTGGCAGGATTTCGAAAGGGGCGAGGGTGCAAGGACCTGATCTTCACTTTGCGCAACATCATAGAACAGTGCAAAGCTAAGACCGTACCGAAGTTGCGTACTTCCCACCTTACTGTACTGCTCAGTGAAATTGATTGTGTATTTCTCTAAATGAACAGAGTCGTATTATCCACTACTACTAACTAGCTGTTAATCATTATTCACTACTACTACTAACTAACTATTGATGATTATCCACTACTACTAAGTTGCTATTAATGATTATCCACTACTACTAACTAGCTATCAATGATTATCCACAACTACTAACTAACTATTAATGATTATTTACTACTACTAACTAGCTATTAATGATTATCCATTACTACTAACTGCCAAACCAGTAACCAAGCCTTAGCTTGGAAGATGATTTTAAGGTTGTTAACCTATTTTAAAGGTTAAATCATCTGGTAGTTTGCCAAGGCAACTCAGCAGGGTTAAACTTTCTCCATGTTCTCATTGTGTTCGACGAAGGAGAACGCATACTAATCGGGGGCTCAGGCAAGATTTTATGGTGGTACGTACGGAGCACCAGTCGGTTAAAGCCTCGACTTCATGCGCGTGTGTGCTCGGGTTTTCGTCGCAATTTTCGAAAGAAAGCCCGTAGAAAGAACACCAGCGGAAACATTTATCACAACATTACAAATCTGTGTTATGACGTATTTTGCAGGAAAGAAACGTTGCATTTCGCATAAGACATCACGTTTCGAGTTGATTCAGTATTTATTTATAGTTTTCGTCGCCAATTTGGAAGGAAAACCTCACTTATTCGTTAATACGTTTACCATAATTTATTGTAGTCAAAACAACACTCTAAATCCAAGTTTTGTAAATATAAACTCTATTTCATCAGTACGGATTTTTTTTACCCTTTCATGTTGTATACAAGATATGTTGCTTTCTTGAGCGTTAGGCAGAATGACGTGTATCAACTAAAATAGCCGAGTTTCGAGTATTGTACTATTGCCGCATCAGTGTAAGAAACGGCATCAAGCTTTCAGCTTGTTCGTTATTTTATTAAATAGTATCGTCATATTTACCTTGCTACATTCAAAAAGTGTATCATCAAGGAAACAATAAATTTACATCGTTTCATGTATGTCTTCAGTATCGAGAGCTCGCATTCTAAAACAAAACTGATATAATAAAAGGCTAAGAAAGTTTAAAAATGAACGTTTTCGACGCTTGGTCATCTTCATCTATCATGACTTTTTAGCGAAACCGTGTGTCAACAAAACAAAATTGCCAAACGTTTACTTGAAGGAAGTCATCGAGTTCAGTCATTGTTGGTTTGCTACCCAGCTTGGCTTACAACATGCTTTTTAAAGTCCCTATCAAGCTAAATTTTTATTTTTTGGATCAATGTGTTGTCATCTGTGAACTCAAAATTCGAATAACCAAAGAAAATTTCCACGTCTAAGTATGCCCTTTAATCAAAAAAAGATTGGAATGTGAATTTTGACCGAGCAGGCTGGGGACTGGAAACTTGTGACGTAGCAGCACTGAATTATGTGGTTTTTGTTTAAAATATTCTTTTCTGTCAAAAAATGTCATAAAATTTTTTATTTCAAACAATTTCAAGAGAATGAGTCATTGACTAAAGATATAACAATGTGTAACCAGAACTCAATTTTTTGAGATAAAAAAAAGATTGTCTCTGCGTTATGCCTCGTGCTACGTCATATGCCTCCTGCTACGTTATCATTGCACACCCAGTCAAGTCTAAAAAATGTAACAGGAACGGCGAGAAAAGGTTTTATCCTCGAAAATTGCTATTATCAAAGGGTTCTACTTTCATCTGGAACTTAGAAAAATAAACATTATAGGGACTAACGAATTACGTAACCTCAACATAACTAAGGAAACCGGCATAAGACAACTACACTCTCAACTATTGATGTAACCACAATGGAAACGACCATTCCCTCGCAATGATTAACAGATTGTAATTTGAATAGTTTATAGTAACAGCGTTGTTCATAGATACATACGAGATAAGAGTGATCTAGAGAACATCTTTGAAATGTTGATTTGGTTTTGGAACTGTGGTTTACTAGACCAATTGAAGCACGTATATGTGAACCCGCAAACGTTGGCGAGTGATTTGATTTCAAGAGTGTAGTAGAGTTTTACATTGTAACACGTGGAACGAACTGGCGAAAGTTGCTATTCACAAGTATACTGACGCAGTGTTTGAAATTATTTTTAGTTGACCACAAACATGAGCACAAATACGTACATAAAATTGGATGAAAAAGAACAGCGAGTTAATTGAGCTGGACTGGTTTATTGATTCGTTTCTGTGAGATCTTATGCGTACAAAACAAGGCATTTTCACGCTTTGTTTATTTAAACCAGTAAACTGATTTGGCCGAGGCTCATTCTTAATTTTTTGGCGATTTGGGCCTCAAATTCTTTTTGTTCTTATTTCTGTGCGGTTTAAATCGAAAAAAAAGCAAGTCTAAGGTATTGCAATACATGTATTTGCAAACGGATTGCTTTGCGGGTGTATCCTCGATCAATTCATTCCAAGATTCATTTTCTAGTTGACTATTCAAGGATTGGTTTCATATTCAGACTCTTACCTTGGTCAAGTTAAGTTACATTAGTGTTCAATTTGAAGCGATGATAATGATTAAAAGAAAAGAAAATTGCAAAAACTGAACAAAATTGATCAATCGAGACCCGAGCCCCAGCTTGTTCTTAAATTTTGGCCAATCTGAGCCTCGTTGTTCTTATCAAAAAAGCGTGTATTGTGTTCGTGCATCAAACACATTGCAATCAATAACCATGTACAATTCCATTGAAAAAGAACCATCAAAGTGCTGTAATCACAAGCCTCAATTTTCATACAAAGAATGGGACAACAACATCGTAACCGTCACAAGTTGTCCCCCCCCCTTCTCTAACACCATCTAACCTCCCACCCTATCGAACGCACTCTCCCAATTTCCAACTATTACTAGTATATAGTTACTGAAAACAACACCAGCAACAGAATAGATCTTGCGCCAAGGACAAAAAATATTGATGAAAAATAATATTTTTGAAATCTTTAGAAGGCCTATTGCACTCGTCAGTCGTGTCAGTGATCTGAATTGGGTAAGCAGTTAGTGGCAAACAATAGATGTACTAAGGTTATTTTGACAAAAATATTGTGCTATTTCCTTCATCTTTCAGGAAATTTAATTGAAAAAGACTTCAAAGGCTGTGGAAATGGACAAGCACCACAACTCAGCTGTTTTTTTTTTTAACCTGAAGCAGGATATCTTAATTTTTTTTCCTTTTCAACGTTAAAAAAGCACAAAAACAATAAACTTTTATGCATGATATCCCATCTCTATATATTGTTTACCCAATTCATGCCATGTGACATACTGTGACACAAACAGCAGATTGGGTCTGTTGTATAGTATCAGGTTGTGAAAGGCAGATTTCCTTAACAGTGTCAACTAGCAATTTTTAAGGACATTGTTGAAAGTTTTGCAATGATAGAATTATTAAGAACTCTCAAATTCTTTTTAATGACAAGTTTTAATTGATTCATCTTCTGCTTCTATAAATACTGCAATCACAATTAACAGTCGCATCAAAACTTGTTTAGAGGTAGAACTTTACACCCTCAATTTTATTTTGACTAACTGGAACACGTTTATTTAAACAGTTATTAAATCAGAACTATAACAGGCTGATATACAAAGATTCTGATTGCCTGAGGAAACTGATGGGGTTTCTAAAGAAAAATGACCATGAACAAGGCTTTAAGGTTAAGCAATCATAAAGATCTTGAAAACTGTAGCACTTGTTTTATATCAATACAATGACTGCATTGCAATTAGATTGTAAAACTGATGTTTTTTCAGATGTCAACCCAGTCACTCAAAGAAATTAAAGTACAAATGAAGTTCAACTTGACTTATTTTACATTAAAAAAAGAAAAAAAATTAACTAAACTCATTAAGCAAAAAATATGTTTAACAAGCTCTACAGTACACACTATATCACATAAACTTTTAAAAGCCTGGCTCCCAGGTAACAAAAACAGTGAAGTTCAGTAGTTCACTTTCATCTGCAAAGATGTCTATTATCCAGATTGAAGTGACAACAACATTAAAACTGTTTTGTTGTAATATGTTGCTCTCATCGACACAGTTAGCTTAACATCCTCCAGTCTGTTCTTGGTAAACTTCAATAACATCATCATCTTCCATTTCCAGCTAAAAAAGAAAAACAAAACGTTATGTTTTTTAGAGAAAACACAATTGACTCGGTTATATTGACATGGATTAGAGCTTTATTAGCTTGTGATCTAAATGTCCATGTCAAATGACATGGCCTATTTCCTTTCCCACACTTGACTTTCCTTTGACAGCAATAACTCATCTAATGATTTTGAGTGTTCAGTTTTTAAGAAAAAAATTTGGCTGTACACAGGGCAACCAAGAGCTTCATTTGTGGTCATCCCAAAATGGTTGGGTTTGACCCACAAAAAATTGTGGCAATTGAAAACACAATGAATATTATACCTACACTATTTTACGCATATTTATTAATGTTTTTTTCATTTAACTTACAAAACACTGACAAGCATAATTGTTTGATAACATACAAAAAGCAAACAGCCAGATAAAGAGCAATCTGAAGAAATGCGTCTGTTTGACAGCAAAGGCTTCTTTCAAAAGAAGAAAATTCCAGTAGTTCACATGGTCGATTTCTCTGCTATTGTTTTGGATTGCTCATATGTGGGTCATTGGAATTTACTTCTTTTTAAAGAAGCCTTGAACATCAAACACCACAATCCAACGCTGCCCTAGGGACTCCTCAATAATTTTCTAGATTGTGGGTATTATGCTTGCATGCCGAGATGGCTGATGGGTAATCTTGTCTATCACTAGCTAGCCCACAAAATCAACTTTAACTTCAGTATTATCGTGCACCACACAAATCCCGCCATGCATAACACCATAGGAATACCGTTCTAAATAATGTGCTGCAAGCTTTATCTCACAGCAAGGATGTACATCAATTCTGGCTATTTTTAGATTGCATATTCAATACCTGCAGCCTGTCAAATTACTTCCATAATAATCCTTGCATTAAACTTAGAGTAACAAACTTTTTATTAATGCTAGTACATGTCACTTTGTTATATGATACTAATTATAATTTTGCTCACAGAACTTAAACATAACTTAAATTTGCATTAATAATTTAGTCATCCGACTAATTTGCCTCATGCAAATTTCAGTAATCAGGGGCAACCGGATGACTGTAAAAATCGGTCACTGATTCTTATAGTGATATCTTTCATAGGAAAACTAAACAAAAAATAAAGCAGGATATGATGTTGACATGGACACTTAAAATGCATGAAAGGGGGGAATGAGCCTTTCACAATCAGTGAGCACAGTTTTTTGTGTTTTTTTCTTTCATATTGCTTCTTAGAGCAGATTCTCCCATATTAGAATGTCAAATGAATTTCGCCAAACCCTGCACCATATTTTGTGGTTAAAAGTTTGTACAACAAATAAGTAATCAATATATCACTGAACATGCATTTCCTTGGCATTGTCAATTGAAAAAACAAAACAGAAACTGAATAATTTCCCACATCATTGCACTCCATTGAACTGGCAACAAACAAACTCCAAATGCAAACAGCTGAACGAAAATCAACTGACTGAGGGATTCTTCAAACTCTTCAGGGAGTAGCCAGAGCCCAGTCTCTCAATGGATTTGCATGAATTTGTAGCCAGATTTGTGGCCATGAATTATATATGTGTTTTTAAAAAAGCCTGACAATATCCTGATTTTTCAAGACTTTCAAGGACCAAAAGCGATTTTCCAGGCCTGGATTTTGGTTTTTCATTTTTCGAGGACAATTCAGGTTCTTAGACACGAGGTTACAGTATAAAAGGGTTAGGCCCACCCCTTTTTTGACCCTTTTCATGAAATTTGAATAAATTTTGAAATGTAACGGCGGCAGTTGATAAAAGAAACAACCCAATTTCAACAATTCAAGGTCATTTACACCATAATCATGAAATGGTTTCATTTTTTTAATAGTAAATGAAGTCATTGACATAATAATGTTCTACTGGTGAAAGGCTGCTGATAAGAATTAAGATATAGGAAGTTTATCGCCAGAGCAATGCAAATTTCGTGCATGCTTTGCAAGACCATATTTGACAAACATTGTCGATCGAGGCCTGCATTTTTTCGTTATTTTATTTGATGAAACTTTGCTTCAGGAGTTAAAATTCATAGTTGTAACACTAATAAAATCAAAATCAGCCGAATACTGTCTTGGCAAGGCTCAGAAGCAAGAATGAACTATACACAACTGTAGTTTGTTTGCTATATTTTGAAATTGAGAAACTAATCTAAGTGTTAATAAAACGCGAATCAAAAAGCGCGCCACAGCTGGCAGAGAGCATGGACCTTTATAGATGTTAACTCGACGGCGGATGATTGGCAACTGAACGTGTGAAACCCCTGGGCTCAGCCCTTTTATACTGGAACCTCGTGTTTAAGGACCAATCTGCACCCTGATCTAAGTTTTCAAAAGTCAGTCAGAAGAGCAGCAAAAAGCAGCAGTAAAATCTTTTTGCAGTGTTCTGGCATTGCAACATTTTATCTATTTGCTGATATTTAAAAGAACTCATTAACACTGCAGTATCACTGTTAAATTGCTTTGCATAAGAAATTTGCTTTAAAAGCTGCACTGCAACATCAACAAAGTTTGTTCCTACTGGCCACCAGCTGAATACTTACATCTTTGGGTGTTTGATCATCATTTATTCTTTGTCCATCAAATAAAAACCTTAATGAGTTCATTGGGACTCCCTGCAAATTTAAACACATTGTTAGCATTCTCTTTGTGTTAATTGCCTAATCAAGATAAAAGTGCTTAAACTTGTTCCCAGTTTGCACTAGTGTTAACACCTCAATGTGGGTTCGATTCCTGCCTGAGGCAGTTTGGCTTTTTCTTTCACGGTTTTGTTTACACTTGCCTTGTGTTCATTACAGCATGTCAGAGTTGACCTTCAAACAGGATTTATGAATGAGTGAGTGGGTGATAGAAACAAGCAAAGAGGACAGTCTTTTAAATGAGCAAACAGCAAGACAGCTACAAATGAATGCAGAGTTCAGGCAGCAAAAACTTTCCATCAAACATATAGGAACGCCAGCTTTTTGTGCCTTGAAAGCATGGATTACAAATCTTAGATGATCAACCTAGCACTCAACAAGCCTGGCAAACAAAATTGTATTATGACATTGTTTACATTTAAAATTTTGAGTATATTTATCACAGGAAAGCCAATTGGCAGCCACAAGGAGTTGAGATGCAGAAACATTAAGTTTCATTCATGAACTTGTTCAGCAAGTGTATGTACTGGTTACTTTAGTGCTTCAATCTGATATTTGTCTGCTGTAGTAAGTCAGAAATGTTCTTGGAAATTTCAAACTTATTCATTGATTCTTAAAGTGCTTACAAGGCAAAAAATAACAGTTAATTGAATAAACCATACAAAACTAGGAATAGCAGAGAAAAAATGTTAGCAAAATCTTTTATGGTTCTTAAGATTTTAACATTTTAACAATGTTTTCAATTGATGACTTGACTAGTGATTCCACTAAATTTGCATTTTTTAATAACTTGCTGCCAACCAACAACTTTTGAATGAATTTGAGCCAAACTTGGACCGATGAACAATCCACCAAAGAATACATCATCTGGGTCAAGCTCGGGATCTGGCTTATACAATTTTATGTTCCGATTCATTGAGTTAATGAGTGGCCCTAAGAAACCTTAAGGTGAAGTCAGAAAGTCACCTCTTAGTCTAACAGAAATCAAGGGACATGATACAGAGACCCCCCCCCCTTCTTCTCCCCTCCCTGTTACTTCTCTCTACCTCTAACACGAGGATTGGCTGAGAGGTGTTGTCACTGATCTTGACATGTGATTTCTCAAATAAAGTGGATAGCCAAAAGGTTGGACTTGGCTTTCGTAAGATCGTTGGGAAGCACTGAAAGTAAAAGTAAACTCAAACGATATACGTATAAATCGAGTCGCTTTCTTAATAACCTATTTACGTTTATCGCTCCTAGTATGGTAACAGAAAAATGTCCCCCTACAGAAAACAATGATAATCACAACAAAATGCACTGAAACGAACGAAAACATAGCCTCATAGCCACTGACCTGCCGATCACAATATGCTTGTTTCAACTTCCGTAGTTGCGTCGTCTTTTTAATTTTGAAATGAACTTCGGTGTTATCCTGTTGAAAAATTATGAACCAGCGTTTAATGAGAAATACCCGTCTTTATTATGCAACTTTGAACTTCTGAATTACACAGAACCACGTGGGCAATGGTGAGACAATAATTAGTAAGGCACACTACTAACTTAGCCGAATAGTTAACCCACAACGGTAGTTAAAAACTTGAACAGTTGTTCCAAGACCTTTTAGCTTCTGGATCAAGAGCACTTGCACAAAGACGAAGAGGCTGAGCATAAGACACGGGCAACTATGAAACAGTGGCTCATCAATCATATGTGGTCAAGGATCGTCAAATAAAGACCAACTTTCGGACTAAAAGCAACGGAACGCTGGAATAAGTATGGTAAATATTACTCTTTTAAAACCACTCATGGATTTTGAGTTCACCACAACAACTGACTTTGGTGAATGCCTGACCAAGTCGCCTAACAAAAGATACAATTCCCGCCAAAAGATGCCGGCTATGTAGAAAAATTGAGTACAGAAGATAAGTCAATACCTGTCCCATTACTTTTAGGTTGATATGTTCTGACTCCGGCTTAACTTCCTGAAAATTTAAAATCAAAGACGAAAATATTTTAGTTTCTACTCCATAAAAAGGAGGAAGGCGAAATCGCTTCGTTTTTACCTTCTGTTCTTCCGACATCTTCACCCTCTCGTTCGTTTGTCAAGTCGTCCGATTCAACGAATCGTAGCGCACAGGATGCTGGGATAATCCAAACTTCCGGTTACGTACGCTGAGTATTATAGGATGTTTTTTGGACGTGAGAAGAATGGGTCATATCTCGCCATCCGCCTCACCCCTAGTCTCCTTCGCAGCCGTTATGGTGTCGGTCTAGGCCCAGGATCTCACGGTCCCTCCCCCACGAACGGCTGCTCA
>JAOBAT010142807.1:0-11411 GCA_026413305.1 Hydrozoanthus tunicans
CCCACACACACACACACTTTTTTTCATGCATGCATTCTCACTCTCAAAATACTGAATTAGCACGTTCAGTTTCTCTGGTCCAATTCTTAGTTGAAACTAGACACCGTTTAGGCGCGAACTCGGGCTTCCTATGGGTACAGTACTTTCTGCTGGAGTGAAAGAAATAATTGGTGAAAACACTGATTAGCAAAGTCAACAAAGACATTTAAAATTGGTTGAAGCTAGCTATTGAGTATTGGCTCTAGGTCGCGCAACTATTGCGCAAATTTTATAAGATTAAATTCTCATTTATAATCTATGTTACGGTCGATCGCGAATTATCCGGCATTTAGTCACAGAACTCCGCTACGCTTTTTACTATTTACGATTTGATTTGATTTTATATTAGTATTTGTTTCAATTTTTGTTGATGCCGTAGATCGGCGAATGAGTTTGGAACATTCTGGTAAGAACTTCAGTCATTTCTAATTTTTTAGCAGTAGCTCTGTTTTCAACCTTTTTAAATATCAACAATAATAACATGGTTCGAAAATCAAAAATGGTACTTTTGCGATTTGATTTTTTTCCCATGTATTTGTTTCAATTTTTGTGTAAACGAAGACGTATAGTCGAAATATTTAAAAAATTCGGGACAAAGTTAAGTTGTACGCTCGCACTTTTTATGGTTTTTCTTGACCTTTGGATCTTGAAAGTTGTCAACAACTTCATATGGAAGGATTGACCACTGCTTACTTGATCTTTTGTACTAGATTGCTCTATCGTCTTGAATTTCTTTAAAAAAGACGATTGAATGAGGATTTTCAAACAGTTTTCTTATAAAATTTAAGTCAATTTACCTAATTAAGTGTATACAGCAATGTAAACACAATATTTACAGTTTCGAGATGTGTCAAGGTAAAGGTAAATGTATCTTTATTTAACGTCGCTAGTTCCTTCAGCTCTCAGAGTCTGTGCTGGTATCCATGGAAGCCGACGGTGCACCCTTTACCCCTTCCCTCTGTCAGTGCTCCGTTTTGCGGGTATTCAAAGCTACAGCTACACTGATAAGAAGAAAGTCGAAACAGACGTGCAGTCACCGGGAATCGAGCTGGGGACCTCTAGCTCCGAAGGCCGCGCACTAACCAACTGAGCTATACGCCTGTTCCTATATCAAGCAGACGTGAAAACGCCTTTACATGTTTTCCTGCGAGAATCTCTCCTAGGTCACGCTCACGATGTGTCGACTCAAAATTTACTTATAAAGAACAAACTTGTCACGTCATGATTATTTTCAGGGAACTAACGCGTTTCCCGTTTCTAATACATCACACAAGAATACAAAATGAGGCAATACTGCGGATATAAAAACGGCAATAAAGTTCAATAAAACAAAAGCAGTGAAATAGTTGTGGTTAATTTTTAAATAGCGACTGACACTATATCAGGTTTCTAGCATTCCGTCTGTGTCAAATGTTCTTAGTTAAGTTAATTGTAAGATTAGCTTTGTCTACTCTATTTCTTCTCTTTTCAAATTTAGTACTAATATCACTTTCGAATTCTGCCTTCTCAAACGATGAATTTAGAAACATATAAAATGGCGACTTGAAAAAGCCCAAACATGTTCGCAGAATGCACCGGAAGCAGAAAACTCGAGATTGCGCAGACGCGCCGGAACTGACTTTTTGGCGAAGCTCCTCCACAGGAAGCCAGAGTAAACAGCGGTAAATCTCGCGTACGGTCGAAGATGTTAAGGGAGTCGTATTTTTTAGGGGTATTAAATGCCAGTCCGGTATTTTTTAGGGATTGTCAAAAAAAGCCTGTGTTAAACCAAGAGCCTGGTATATTTTAGGGTTCAAAAACGTGAAACTATTGGACTGCTTGTAGTTCCGTGTTGTAGCAAACGTGCGTACTGAACAGGAAAATAAGACAAAAGACAAACTACGTGCGCGCCTTAGTTAACTGCATAAATATATCACGTTCGGCGCAACACGAGGGGACTTAACGCCGACGCGCTAGCTACCCAGGGGAAATTTTCAGATTTCAATTGGTATTTTTTAGGGTAATTTTAAAACCTAGAGGTGTAAATTTCGTTCCTTGGTATTTTTAGGGTATTTTAGGGACTTTTACGACGTTCATCCCTACCCATTTGACCCCCAAGTACCCCCCTCGACCTGAGTCCGATGATAATGACAGTAATACGGCCGGATTATCGTATAAGGAATAAACTACTTGTTCAGAAAGTATCAGTATGTTTTCTTAATATGCAGAAAACTGGCATGAGTGAACATTCTTTATGGCGTTTCATTTCACGCTCTAGCGAGTTTGGTCAAATAAAACTAAAGTCAAACTGCTTCCGGTTCCGCTGAAACTATTATGTAGTTTCAAATTAAAATGGACGTAATAAAGTGGTAATTGAACTTTGTGTCGTGAAATTTTGGTCTGAAATCATACTTGTGACTTTAAATACAACTCGCATTACGCGCTCATTTGATTTTGATCTCGAAGTCGTGTAATTACCTACACGCTTTTTTTTATGAACCAGTAAATTTTTCAAAGGCTCATTGTTCTTAATTTTTCGGCGATTTGAGCCTCAAATTGTTCTTAAATTGTTCTTATTTCTAAGTTTGGTTTAAATCGAATAAAAACTAAGCCTAAGGTACTGCAATACATGTATTGGAAAACAAATTGTAAGGACTAACTTCGGGGCAAGTATATATACTTGTACTGCGAATAATTTGATCAGCAATGAGAGACTGCAAATCATTTCTGTAGGTAAAATTTCAAAATAGTTATCAAGCCCGAGCCTCAGCTTGTTCTTAATTTGTTCTTAAATTTTGGCCAATCTGAGCCTCGTTGTTCTTATAAAGTTGTTCTTATAAAAAACGCGTGTATACAAGTGAAACAAGTTCAATATTTTAACTAATTACTATCATTTTTAAATCAGTTTAGTTAATTAACATGCTACACACGTCTACGCAGATTTAACGAATTTTTTTGCAAAGCTTTGAACACTTTGTTCCATTGACGTTGATACTTCTTTCGCCTGTTTCCTGTAGAATGTAGTGAGTTTTCATATGTATACGCACTGCTTCGTTCTTTCCAGGTAGCCAATTAAACAAGACGGCTGGGCAGCATTAGCCCGAAACTCCCCGTATGAAGAAAATAATTTCCGCCTTACTCTATCGCTTAAAAAAAAATTAACATAGCTCAAGCCCTGAAGGTCATGCAAGTCAAAGGCTCAAACTTTAATTAACGCAGATGCAGAAAAGGGCAATAGTAATTTGAAGCGGCTGTTGAAAATTAATCTTCTATTTACAAAGCTGGTCAACTTTCCATTGTCAAATTATATGCCGACTACCCTTGGCATATTCAAACATAGCACGACTGACTAAAATATCGGTTTGTCGACTAAAAATATCAATGACAACGAGAGAAAAAAAAGAGAAAACTATATACTACTTACCACGAACCGAGCGGATAAGAAATAGAGTTGCAAGGGTTCCCCAGACAGATGGACCAAACCCCACAAACGGCATATTTTTTGACTTCTTAAGCAATTGCTTCCGCGTTCTGCATAAGGTTCAGTCGGTTTAGCATGCGTTTTCTTTTTCACGAAGTTTTGCACGCGTGGGAGTTGGGGCGAGCAAAAAAATGAAGTGAGGGCCCCATTTCCCGCGCGTCCAAAACTTCGAGCTACGTGAGCCGTGCGGCCGTGCCTATGGCCTACGTTGGTTTGGCGCGAATTTCTTGTTTGGGCTCACGAAAATTGAAGCAACTCCGCAACACCCATATTCCCAATCGATCGACGGAGTTGAATTATTGACTTCTATATTATGAGAAAACTTACGAACATATTTAGATTGCATTGGATTGGTCAAACCAAATTTGATTTTCGTTCATGTTGGTCTGCCTTGATTGAGGTACACGTGCACCCAGTGCACCCCCCCCCCCCCTCCCCCTGCCTACGAGTCTGAGACGTAACAATTTCACGAAAAAAAACTTTTTAAAATATAGCTACAAATCGTGCTTCCTTCAAACCCTTTGAAAAAGAGGTCGTTGTTCATTCAAACTCGTTCCCAGGCTTTTAACTATCTTGGGTGCCGACCGCAACCACAACATGACAGGGAAAACCCTGGGAAGGAGGTTTGTTATTCTCTGTCAAAATAATTTAAAGGCCTCGGCCTATAGGACTCGAGCTAGCTACGGCACTGGAGTCTTACATGGATGATAGTAAGTTAAACTCTATGTCGTTTTTACATAAGATACGCTACGGATATTACACTGTTACTTTTGGAATTCTACCGGTATTTGTTTTGTAGGAACAAAATGCGAGCAACCGCTTACGAACAACTGTATCTCTAACCCTAACGACACTGCCACTGACATGCAACTCGTCCCTATCAAAATAATATTTTCTTCCCGACATTCCATTATTCCAATAATATTTTCTTCCCGATATTCCATAAGAGCTAAAACCCTAACACCGGTGAATCACCTTCTTGTATAAATTATATTTCGCGTGAATTTGTATAGATTCTCATTTGTACCTGATGAAGACTGGTATGGCCATTCGAAATATTGTACAAAATCAGGAGCCCAGAACTATATATGGCTCCTGACAAATTTAAAATATATTTCACAAAACGTCGTTTTGTGGCTTCCCCTAGAAGGACTGGAGCGAGCTAGATTTATCGATGAATCACAAATGGAAACGAGGTTAGTCGGAAATGAAGCAATGGCGGATCGTGATGGCTGTAGCACTTTTGTTGCTGATCGTTTTTGCTGGACATTTTGGGTAAGACCCTCAAATTTGTACACCGTATCCTTAGCACTTGTTTCCTAACATAATGTTTTCTTGTTATGGAACAGTATATCGGCTCCTAAATCTGATAAAACATCATCGAAAGTGGGAAATGATGATGAGAGAATTGAATTGAAACCGCGTAATATTAATAAACCGAAGGCCGGAGTCGCGAAACATGGACCTAAAGTGTCTCTGTCTTATTTGTTGAGAAAGAAACGAAATTCTACAGGTAAGGAACTTTTAACTTTAATCTTAATTCCAATCTAATCATTGCTTTTAGTACATCCGATCCTTGATCGATTTTAGATAGCAAGTTTCAATTCCTTTGCCGGTTATAAAATTATAATATAGCTTCTGACAGTAGCATGATTTGTGAAGAACAACGATTCAAGAAATCTATAGTTTTGAATTTCTTCCTATATTGATCAGTATAACCAAGGGTTTTTTAATCCTTTTTGTTTACAAAAAAAAAAACGATTAATAAACCCTTCGTAAAATACGACAGAGGATGACAGGCAGCACTGGTTGAGCTTAACCACTATAGTACGAACAACTCTTGAAAACGGACACCAAATCTTGGTCCCTGCTGTGTGTTTTCTTATTCATTTACTGTATTTTAAGTCTCAATAAGACGGACACCTTCTTAAAACTGACGGTTGAAGTTGATCCCGAAGGTGTCCATCTCAAAGAGGTTTTACTGTACCAT
This sequence comes from Hydrozoanthus tunicans, assembly GCA_026413305.1. Taxonomy (NCBI): domain Eukaryota; kingdom Metazoa; phylum Cnidaria; class Anthozoa; order Zoantharia; family Hydrozoanthidae; genus Hydrozoanthus; species Hydrozoanthus tunicans. The sequence goes on from JAOBAT010142807.1 coordinate 5,490, forward strand.
GTTTTGGTTTAAATTTAAATTATACTATACACCTTCCTAAGTGAAAAATAGATCCATTATTACCAGATTTTTTTAAAGGAAAATCACAGTGAATAGGTGCTCAAATTTGCCACCCACTGTATAGTTGGCCAGTATTAAACTACCAAAGTGTATGCCAGCTAAGGCCTAAGTACTACAAGAATGTGTGGAACCTTTGTAGCTCACATTGACAAAAAGTTGTTGCTCCTAATGAAATGGTAAACAGTGTGACCAACATGTTCCACATTTGATCCTTGCCTGGCATATTTGATTGGCTTTTTTCAACACTAGAAAAATATTTTCCAAAAAACTAATTTTTTCATTTGTGGCCCTGAAATACCTGCATTAAGTATATAATAGAAAATTTATTTGATTTGATATCTGTCGGATTTAACAACTTCTACATGGTTTTCATGTTGTTTGCAGCAATTGTGAGAATGTAGTTGTATCCAGTTCACCTTGAGGCTTCATCTTCAGTTATTTTGTTTCACTTTAATGCCTGACATCAATCATCACACTGCCACAGCTTGTCTAAAAATCGCTTTGAATTCTCCTTAAATGAGTCAAGCAAACTTGAGAAAAATGTTTTAAGACACAAGACATTTCATCATTGGGGAAAAGCGGTACAGCTACCGGGAAACAAAGTACAATATACCAGTGTACCCCCTTAACAAAAACACTGATACATGCAATATTTTTATGAAAATATAAGCTAGTTTTTACTTTTTTATCAACATTGCTTGCAAAATTGGGTATTAGTTGAGTCCATCTTTTTGTAAAGTAGATTTTATTTGTCCAGTGACTTGTAATTTATAAATTATTCTATTTACTTACATTTGTTTTTTATTTAATGGTACAGCTATATCTAAGCCAAAAAACAGAAGTATAAATGGAAACTTTAGATCAAAGTGTTGGGAAAAAGAAGAGTATACAGTCTTAGCTGAATGCAAGCGATGTCATCAGTTTGAAAAAGTGAGTTATGTAAGATAATAAGATGTATATATAATCAATTTAATATTAAGTGCATGTGATAGACATTTGAAGAGCTCTGTGCAAGAACAGCTTAAAGTCCCTATCAAGCTTATTTTTTAAGTTCCAGATGAAAAGTAGAACCCTTTAATAATGGTAATTTTTGAAAATAAAACCTTTTCTCACTGTTCCTGTTACATTTTTAAGACTTGAAGCATGTAATAATGATGTACTGTAGCACGAGGCATGAAGCAGAGATAATATTTTTTATCCAAAAAAATTCAATTCTGGCTCTTTTGTCACATTGTAGATCATAAAATACTTCTGAAAAAGTTAGAACATTATGGAGTAAGAGGCATTGCCGATGACTGGTTTCTACTCATATCTCTCAAACAGAAAACAATTTGTGTCTATTGGAAGTTACAAATCACAAATGAGCAATATCACTTACGGTGTCCCACGTACAGGGCTCTGTTTTGGGACCCTTGTTATTCCTTTTATATATTAATGACTTCAATTCATCTGCTGAAGGAATAGAATTCCATTTATTTGCAAATGATTCTAATCTGTTACTCACATAAAAATCTTCACTCTCTTGAACAAAAGCTAAATCACAAGCTAAACAGCATAAATGAGTGGCTCTGTGCTAACAAGCTTTCACTGAATGTTGAAAAATCTAATTTTGTTATCTTTCATCCACATCAGAAAAAATCCCTCTTCCTGTCAACCTCAAAGTTTGCAATAATTATCTTGAAGAAAAAAAGTGCTTGAAATATTTAGGGGTAACTATTGACTGTAATTTGACGTGGAAATTTCACGTACACGAGCTAACAAAGAAAATTTCAAGAAACATTGGTATTCTTTCGAAACTACGTCACTTTGTTCCTCTTAAGGTATTGATTCAAATTTACTAGACATTAATTTTTCGGTTCTTTACGTATGGGATCATAAAATGGGGCATTAGTTATAAAACAACCTTAAATCCTTTGATAGCTGTACAGAAAAAAGCAGTTAGAATTATCACTTTTTCTCATTTTCAATCTCACACGTCTTCAATCTTTAACAAACTCAACTTACTAAAACTACCAGATATAATTAAACTTCACACCATTCTTTTTATGCACCAATATAACAATAACCGTCTTCCTAAAGCATTTACTGATTTTTTCGGTTTTGTGAAACATCAACACCAATATAACATTCGACTTGCTTCAAAAACCACAAACACTCTGCCACTCGAACACACAAATTATAGACTGCACAATATACGCTTGTAATTGTTAAAAGTTTCAGAGTTAAAATATGAGCTCTTTTTATCCAAAGAACTAGTTAACCCCTCCCTAAACAAACAATGTTTTGTGACCCAACTCTTTCCAAAGGTAATATGTATTCAAGTCGGTGCACCTGTGAATTTTTATCTGAAAATAACCTCAGTGATGAAAACGTTCGTATTTTAACTCTGAAGCTTTTAACAAAATTTTTTAGCCTTTATTAATAATAATTTATGCTCAAGATTACAGCTTGTTTTTGTTGGCACATTAAGGAAAATTTATGTCGAAAATTATTGTGCTAGTGAAAGAGCACTAGTCTGTGGCTGGTCTTGACATATACAACAGATACCATAAACTCTTTCCATTCATGTTCAATGCAGAGAAAATTAAAGGAGTGTCAACTAACAGGAAACATTCAGCATGTGAAGTGCAGTCCGTCAGGTGAAGAAGGATACAAGAGGTGAGAGTTTCGAAGATAGTAGTGTGAATGTGAGTGTATTTATTTTGGTGATCTTGAAAAGTTTGTTTGGTTCAACTGATGTGTTTGGTTGGTTTCTTCGAAGCTTAAGTTGCTACTTGGCCTAGTCAAAAGTTAATGCTATGACTATCAAAGACCTATAAAAATCTTAAGTTTTAAGAATGGCAGCTCTGTCAGTGTTTAAGTGATCATCAACATATATATCACTACAATCAAGTAACTTATGTATGAATTGCAAATTTAAAAGGAAATAGTTTAATATTCATATAGAATTATACTCATTCTTATGCAGTTGCCCCCATGTGCGATGGTTTGAGAAAAGAAAATTCTGGATTTTTGAGGTGAGCAGTTATTATAATAATAAAATCAAGATTACACCAAGTAGATGTCAGCAGTTGACAATAAAATTTGCTCTATGGTGTAATTAATGAGGAGAGACTATTAATAGTTAAGAGCAAAGCTCAAGAAGGTAGACCATGCCTGCAGTTAACTTTTAGTAAAATTCAGGGCACTTAAAAATATCCAGATTTATCATCAGTGAGTGTATTGATTATTACCAGCGCATTGACTTTTTTTTTAAAATGAAAAGTAATATATAATGGAAAAATCAAGAAAATTTTTTCCTTTTGCAAAACAACAAACAGAGTGACAAGCAATTCAGTCAACAGTATTTTGTCAGAGAGTTTAGCAAGAGTATACAAGAATAACAGTAATGATATGGACTACATCAAAACTTAGTGTAGTAGCTAGTGGTGTAGTTTTACTCTTAAAGCCCCTATCAAGCTTAATTTTTTATTTTTTTGAACTAAAATTGTTGTCTGAACTCAAAATTCGAATAACCGAAGAAATTTTCCACATCTAAGAATGCTTTTTAATAAAGACAAAAAAAGATTGGAATGTAAATTTTGACCGAGCAGGCTGGGGACTGGTAACCTGTGACGTAGCAGCAGTGAGTTATAATGTAGTTTTTGTTTAAAAAATTTCATTTCTGTTAAAAAATGTCATAAAATTTGTTTTTCAAACAATTTCAAGGGAATAGTTCATTGATTAAAGTTTTAACAATGCCACTATTACAGTATAGCCAGAATTGAATTTTTTGAGATAAAAAAGATTGTTACTGCTTCATGTCTTGTGCTATGTCATATGCCTCTTGCTACATCATCATTGTGCATGCTTCAAGTCTAAAAACTGTAACAGGAGCAGCAAGAAAAGGTTTTATTTTCAAAGATTGCTATTATTAAAGGCTTCTTCTTTTCATCTGGAACTTAAAAAAGTAAGCTTTATAGGGACTTTAAACCGTCGCGAAGTTTTTAACCTAAAAAAGCACCCTCTTTCACTGATTTTTTTTGGAAAATTTTAATCTAAACCAGGATGTTTTTTAAGTTGCATAAATAATTTAAGTTAACTAATAATTAAGATATCAAATAATGGTACAAACTACTAAGATATTAGATATTACCTATTGTAAATTACTAGTAACTTAGTATTAAACTACTAGTAACTTACTTTTTATTGAACCCTTTGATAAGATATAGAGGTAATTTAGTAAATCGATGCAACGCGTAATCTATGTTATGTGTCTACATATAAACTAAGTGACTAGTTGATTGAATCATGATTCTGAATAATTTATGTTAAGCTTGTACAAATTGACAATAATTTTTAGTGTAAACATTTGGATAAGGCTTTTTTAATAAAATCAAAAAATTAATAATGTCTTGGTGTTGTTCTTTTATTTCCTTTAGGCAGGGATTATCATCATTCTGTTTTGTTCTGGTGTTATGGTTTGGCACAGATCAAGAGAACTTGAAGCAAAGTTTTATGAGAAACTAAAAAAACAAGTGGCAGACAATGTGTGAAGCCTGGCTAAGTATTTGACAGGTTTGTTCATAAAGACGGAAGTCAAAAAAATAAAAGATTTTGGGTGAAGTACTCACCCAGAGAATCATCCGGTGAACCAACTCCTCAAGCTTCACAAAGAACCATAAACCAAACCTGTCAACACTATTCAGACTTCTCCAAATAGAGAACCACAAGTACTTGGAATAGACAAGCTCTATGTGCCGTCCGACTCCTATCTCCAACAAGCTACCAAAATTCATCTTGGGTAGTTTCGCAAAGAACAATTTAATTGCCAGACTAAATTGTAAATATTGTAAATTTATATGAACTAATTCTTGCTAATTTTTTCCTATCAACCTTTTACTCTACCTTTAATTTTAAGTGATGTCATCAATTGTAAGAGGTTAACTCTTTTGTGAACCCACAGACTGTAAAAATGTAAGTACTGCATAGTTGCTACAACGTAATGAATCTTTCAATTTTGAAACTTGCAACTTGGTTAAATAAAGACAGAAAGTGCTCCTCAAGGTGATTGATTTTCTGAGCATGCAATTTGAAGAAACTTTCTTTCCACCTGTAATAAATCTTTTTACTAGAAAGATATTTCTGAAATAAAATGGCTCTTGGAAGAGGGACCCTGGTCGAAGCTAGTCAGATGGCCTTGAAGAACGAATTTATTTTTTTAGGGTCGGGTACGAGGTTTAGGCAGATTGTAATTCCCCTGATAAAAGATCATGGGTTCAATAGTATACATGTTTAGATGCTTCTTGATAAAATTTCCTCTCTGTGATTTTGTTAGATCAACATTAAAAGGAATGCCACATTGACTTGCTGTTATTGCTGCTTGGCAAGAGAAAAACTGGCATGATGATACCATAAACGATCTAATATATTATCCCTCTCTCAAATAACCCCCTCCCCCCTTTCCCCCCAAACTATCCAAACAAAAGAATTGGGGGAAAGGGGACAGGCACCGAGTCAGCAGTTGCTAGATCAAATCTGTTTTGGTTATTGGTAATGTTTGAATAAGCCCCCTCTCAAAAAAAGCCCCCCATCTGGAAGAGTAAAAAATAAATAAGCCCCCAAGGGGTTCGATAGTGTTTACAATAGTCACCTGTCATTGCAACACTTACAGGTATGCATGGCTTGAAAATTCTGATCAGTAGCCTCGGACAAAGCACAGCATGTAAACTTGGCTTTGTTGTTCTTTTCTTTTACGAGGAGGGTGTCTTTTACACTTCAACTATATGTTTACAGGCTTTCAAGAGATCCTACTTTTCCTACTATTTCCTACTTTTTTGACCCTTCTCCTAGTATTCCTACTTTTGTCTTGAAATTCCTACT
>JAOBAT010142818.1:0-11411 GCA_026413305.1 Hydrozoanthus tunicans
TCGTCTGAAACTTTAGAATATGTTTCCCTAATAGATGGCAGACACTTTTGAACAATTTGGACCCAAAAGAAAGAAAATCAATGTTTTGGTTCATTTGACCTTTAAGGCAGGGCTTGAGACTAACTTTTTTGCTTACTAGCTCAGTGGCTATTGACAACTTACATTTCACTAAGGCCAAAACCAATTTTCTACTAGCCAGGTTTCTTTCCACTACAAAAACGCTGGAAATTTTCACCTGCCATTTTGACCAGTGAAAGCCGAAAACCCAATAGCCAAAGCTGCATTTCAACTAGCCTGTTGCTAATTGGCTACTGTAGTCTTGACCCTGGTTAAGGTCCAGACTGTTTGCAGATGTACTCAATTATTTCATCACTGTGAGTGGAAAGCCAAAGTTTTAGACCTGTACATACTGGCCATAATTATAATCTATACAGAGGATGTTACGCAGTAAGGTGAACATATGAAGTTTATTATTGAGTGGAAAAAAGGTAAAACCTTTTCTATGTTGGTCTACACATGAATTTTCTTTTTATTACAAAGATATGAGTGTTTGTTTACGCTGAAATGAGCAGGAAAAAAATGACATCAGCAACATCTTCAAAGGTGAAGATATGGACAATATGTCACTTGTATATATCCTGGATGTAGTTTCATATGAAATCTATACAAATGGCATATTTTCCAGTAAAACATTCATATCTATATCAATCATAAAGAATAAAAATATATAATTTATTATTATATGTATTTATTAGTTTTGGCCAATATGTAGGGATGAACAGGTAATTATATGTAGTTCTATTATATATAAATCATTATTAGTTCTAAACACAAGTGAAAAATTCAGTGATTATGATGGATAGAAGAAGACTTCAGTGTTCAAGTGATTCATAATGGGGAGGCCAACAGGGAGCTTATATCAGGAAGGAATCTTTATTTCATTTTAGGAGACAAAACTGATAAGGATTGCGAAGAAAGAGAAAAACCAGTGAGTACTACGGGTAAAACCAACTCACTTTGTCTGTCTGGACGCACATTGTTTGCAATTGACCTGACTTGTGGTTCTATAGAGAGCAAATTACAACAAATAAGAAAAAAAAGATACCAAAACTATATGCAGCACATTATTTTAAATAATAACTATTTTTTAACATTTGCTAAATGCAACAAAAACAATAAGCTGAGTCAAATCCTACACATTTTATATATTGTAGTTTAATTTGCTTTTGTTTTCTAAAACCGATTTTTTTCTTACATTGAGTACTTTGACAAAACATAACATAAAAAACATTTAGTTAACTAGAGAGACAACAGTGTAAAACTGGATCAACCAGTTATAGGGAAACATTAATTTTAGAGTTTGGCCTTACAGTCATGATAAAGACACACTCACCGAATCCCATATCGAACATCCTGTCCGCTTCATCAAACACAAGATATGTCACTCTTTTCAAGTTGGTTGCTTTGGACTTCACATGGTCAATGAGTCGACCCTAAAGAATCAACAATTATCCTATTAACATCATTATAAACTAATTCACATGATTGATGAGCCGACCCTAAAATTGAGTACCAATAGTAATTAATTCATCAACATTATACAGTTTACTTTACTTACAGTTGGTGAGTCTACCCTAAAACAGAAACAATTTAACAGCAATATTCCAGTGGAACACTGATATAACGATATGCCAAGGGAGCAGTAAAATTATATCATTATATCAGTTATTGTTATATTGAAACTCCCGAAACAACAACTATGATATGGCTGTAAAATAGCCAAAAATATTGTTATATCGGGGGTAAACTTAACATTGGCCTTGAAACATCTGCAACATATGTTTTTAACCACAAGAAGGAGTTGAAGATCTTGCAACTGAAGGAGGACAATGTCAAATGTGGATAAAGAGGCAGTTTAGAACTCGTATATCATCACAAAGAGCTGTTAATAGAATAGTTGAGAAATTATCGTTTACTGAAATTCTGACAATAATTAATCCCTGTTGTTGTTGTTCTTTGGAGACTAATAATATATCAGAAACAATTTTACTTTTGGTGCACCAGGTTTACATCCTTATATTGGGGTTATCGTTATATCGAAGATCGTTATATCCCGGTTCTGTTCCATACATTTTACTATTACCGTTGCTGGGACATATATTTTTCATTGTTATAACAGAAATATTATTTTTTTATAAGCAAAATGTTTAGGCTGTCATCCAACGGCCATCTTCAGAAAATGCTAGCTAAAATAGTATTGGTTATAAAAATGGAATGGCTTCTCGTTCTTACTTTGAATCTAATACTGCACACACATTTGAAAAGATTTAAGAATAACTCCGCCAGATAAAAGCTGACTAGTATGTAATCAAAGACATGAGGAAAAAAAAACTCTTGCTTACTGGTGTTGCGACCACAATCTCTGGACATCCTTGAAGAGCTTTAGATTGTTCATACTTATTACCACCACCAAACACAGCACAGGCCTTAATGTTGTACACCTTGCCAAACCGCCGAGCCTCTACGTAAATCTGTTGACACAGTTCTCTCGTTGGTGCACATATGAGAGCAATAGGGCCATCCCCTTGTTCAAGCTCAGCCTGGTCCATAATATGCACCAAAGCTGGCCATAAGAAAGCAGCAGTTTTACCAGATCCTGTTTTTGCAATGCCAATAACATCTCGACCACTTAAAGCAACTGGAACTGCCTGGAAACAAATACAAAAATTTAGTTTAAAATTTTTCATGTAATTAACAAGTAAGTAACAATAATGTATTGTAAGGTACACTGAAAAAAAATCTTACATGTATTGAGATAGTTACTGTAACAAACATAGTGTTCTTGTTACATAATTATGAAAGATCAGATGGAACTGTTTTGAATGCACAGTATTTTATTTTTTATTTTTTTGTAATGAACAGCAAATGGATTGGTTGTATACACTCCTGTGACTCAATGACTGGACTCATATATAATCCTCGAGAAAGAGAACTTACTTAATGTTGCTATTTTGAGTTGCTACTAATGTTATGCAATTTTGAAAAAAATAACAATTTAGTACTCACTAAAGATAGCTAGAGCTAAGATTAAGGTTCTACTCCCTTTCCTTTCTCACTCTGTGTAAGAAAGAAACATGGACAATAATTTCTGGCTAACAACAACAACTCTTGAAATTAGGAATCTCAGATTTTATAACGAACTGTTACAATTTCTGCACTGGGCCCCCAATAATTTTTTGTTTCTGCCACTAATGAGAAATAATGAAAAATATGCACATTTGATTAATGTTATGCTTGATTGTCATAAATTATATTTGACATGTTCTAAACTATCTGCACTTTGTTGTGTTCCTGAAAATGAAATTTTATCTGACAAAATTAATGTTCAACGAAAAAAATTGATTCCTTAAAATTGCTATCATAATTATAACTCATGTGTCTCATTTTACCTGACATTGAATGGGAGTTGGTTGGGTGTATTCCAGTTTTCTAATGGATCCCATCAACTGCTCATCAAATGCGTAGTGTGCAAAACTGATGCAAGGTCGGGGAGGTTGAGCTCCTGAAACCTGAAAAACAGGGGAAATCATTGGAATGTGAATTTCATTGAGGTCTTTTAACTGAACATGGATGAAATCGTTCTAACAACTGGAAGGTTAAGCAAGCTTGTCCTACTAGGATGAAGGGAGTTTTGGCAAAAGTTTTCTTCAAAAGTTAAGTTCTGGAATATTTTTAAGGATTTCTTTCATGACCTGAAAAACTTAACCTTGGAACATAAAATTTGAGCAGTGCTTACTTAAGGCAGTCAATTGACAATTTTTTCACCACACTTTGTTAAACCTGACTTTGATGACTTATAGCAAGTTCACAAAAAGTTCAGAAGCTTCTTTTGAGGCTTTGGAGAGTAACAAAAAAGGTTTAAGCTTTAGAGTTTTCGTGCACTAAACTACCGTTTGGTGCAAGAAAAGTGCAGACATCTCTCTTGTACAAACACCTCTCTTATACAGACAATTTCCTATAATCTTATACCAACAAAACTCTCATACACTTCCTCTATAACACCTCTACAACATGACACCTCTCTAATATGGACAACAGAAACAAAATCTTTGCAGTTAGGGGAAAATTAACATAAATTTAACTTCTTTATTAAAGATACTTTGGGACCAGGTGTTGATAACTGCGGTATGTGCCATTACCTGAAAAATCATCTGTTGCCAACAATGTTAAAGATAAAAATGCAGAAATAATGGACCTTTGTGTACACTGTCATCATATTGACCACCACTGAGGTATATCATTTTTCATTCTTACCAGTTGAGACAAGACTAAAAAACTATCATCATGATTAAATTGAATAAAGATGATTCTACCTTGATCCCTAGTTTGTTTCTTAAATCTTCAATTTCATGTTCACTGAGCTTTGATATGTCTTCATGTTCTATGTAAAAATTTTTCTCATACGGTGCATAATCAATCTGGAAAAAAAACAGAAAATTCTCATATAAGCAACCTAGTCTTATAATTAATTAAGTAAAGAGTTGTATTGCAGGCTTGTATTCCTTGAGGATTTCACAGTCTGATTAGCTTTTAAACCTTTCAGCCTCAAAAATGCTAATTGACACAGTGCTAAAATCTCCCAAATGAAACCCACTTTTTTGTGTTAACAGTTAAGGAGAATTTTGCTTTTCATCTTCTGCATTTTCTATGTTTGTGCTACTCCCATTTTTTCATAAGGGGGAGTTAGAAGTTGATGAATAGCCATCTCGGGCTGAAAGGGTTTAACTTGTTACATATTGGATTTCAAACATACTGAAGATGACTTTGTCCTTAACAATCACTTTTTATTTTTAAGAGATGTTATCAAAATTAATTGTTTTATCTTTTTATTGCCGCCTGGTTAGCCCAGTTGTTAAGGTTCCATCCTTTCACGCGGGAGGCCCGGGTTCGATTCCCGGAGCCAGACCTTCACTCAAGGTCTTAAAATAACTGCATGAGAAGGTACTGCCTCTGCCCTACTATCTGCAAATGATTAGACCTTTGCGTCTTCTTGGATAAGGACGTTAAACCGTAGGCCCAGTCTTTTAATCTCCCATCAGGGAACTAGAACCCACAACATTTGTCGAAAAAGAGTAGAGTGATCTTGGTGTCATGATCTGTCTCTTACTAACTGAGGGCAACTCTACTTGACCTAATGAATATAATTGTGAGCCGTACATAGCAGACAATCTAAGACCCACAATACCAAAGTTAACTGTAAATCGTTGTTAAGCGCCTTTGTTCATATGTACATATAGAAAAAGGCGCTACATTAAACATCTTACATACAAAATAAATAGTAAATAATTACTGGTACTAAAAATTGCAGTCTCTTTTGTTTTTCTGGAGCAGAACTATGGCCATTGGTAAGACCTAGATATACCAGAGTTGTACCAATGTAGTACTTGATTGTAATGTAATTATTATTTTACTTCAATCTGTACATATCTATAGAGTAGTCTACCTCACTATGATCAACTCGTGGCAAAGGCTCAATGATCTGAAAGGCAAAGAAACTGAAGTTAGAATTATCTTGATAATATCTTAGAGTTAACAATTTAGAAACATTGGTGAATGTAAAAATGACAATTGTAAATAATAAGCAATTCAGGACTGACATAAGCAAGCAGGGAAGAGAGATTCAAAATTTCATTGCTACTGTACATAACTGTCACACAAATATCATCGGACAGACAACTGGTTAATTTAACATTGAAGTTGCTTGCAAGCTTTACATCAGTTCCTTATCTTCCAATGCAACATTGACTGCCACAAATTCATACATGTCTAAAAGGAATTTTATTTACTGGAAGTTGGAGCACTTAAAAATAGTAGTAAGAGTGTAAGTTACACAGTGCATGTTTTTTTATTGGAGTAGGAATGTCAAGAATCTTAAAATTGCTAAATTAAAAATTTGTCATAATTATTATTGTAAAACATCAACTCTGGGTCCTCAATAACCATCAATAATTTATGACAATGTACACTATTATTCTTGAGGAAAAAAATCCACTCAGATGCAGGTTATTTGTGACAGTACACGACTATTAATTTTCAACACTGTCCACTCATGTTGTGTCAGTCTTGATCATTGTACACATTCAATTATTATTTTTGAGAAAAAAAATCCACTCTATGCAGATTTGATGGGACAATATGTGACTATTAATTTTCAACACTGTCTACTAATGTTGTGTCAGTCTAGATCTGCCACTTTATGTGCAGTTATTTGCAACAAATTAATGTAAATCCTGTTGTCTAACTTAACCAACCCACTGTTTAAGCCAACCCGCTTTTTGGAAGTTTAAACAAAAAGAAAGAAATACTTTTTACATCAGCATAAAAAGCTGAATTTGAAAATCAGAAACATTTTCAATGTAAGGGCAAAAAACAAGTTCAAACACATGTGCTCACTATGCATTTTGAATGCTAAAAAACAATCATAAAAAGATAAAACCTAAACAAATGTGGTATGACGGTGCATTGAAGCTAAAAATGATCATTTTGCAAAAGGAAAGAATACTGCTGCAAAAGTTTGGTGTTTTCAGCTTATAGACCTTTTTAAAAAATGGTAGTTATTTTAATATTCTTTTGTCTGTTTTTAAAATTAGTCTTTCTAGCCATGGTTTGGGTTTAACACATTCTTTAGAAAGTTTAACTTAAGAACGAGATAGTGTTTATGTAATGTACATAATAAGAGGATTCTTAGAAAATCGCTACCATTCTTAAAAAGGTCTATACACTGGGATTAACTACTGTAGGTACCTTTGATTTCTCAGGCACTATCGGATTGCCATCACTGTCATATTCTAGTTCCTCCTCGTCATCGAGTGATGAGACCGGAGCATTTTTCATGTAGTTGAAATATGACTCCTGGTCATCTTCTCCTTCAATATCATCTCGTACAACTCTTAAGAGAAATGACACAACCTCATATTAATGATTACCTTGTTTGAAGAAAAAGTTGCTATAATATAAATGAAAGAACCCAAAATAATTAACAATTATCCCACGAAGTGGAGGTGACTAGAGGGGGATAAATGTCTTAGAATAAAACTATCAGGTGAATGGCACTCTTTAAAATAGCTTATTTCAAAACAATTCACGAATTGAGGTAAGAAACTTCTTTGCATAATGTCTGCCATCTTATTTTTTTGCCGACATGTAAAATTTCTTGAGGCACTTGTTCAGTTCTCCTGGAATCATTATCTGGTTAGCTGTTACAACTGAATTCTTTTTTTTTGTTCAAACCATGCTGCAAAATGTATTTTCTTTTGTTAATTTTTAAACTTTCTTCAGATGCATGTTTACATGGCCAAGAATGATTAAAAAATTTTGTAAACAAACTTAAAATGTCAACTGATGGTAAACAATGCAAAAAGCTGTGCTCTTGATATTAAGCAAAAAAAATTACCATTAAATACTGAAACACTAAAATTTGTTGCTTTCTTTGTGTATATGGGGTTCCTTTGATTCTTCGTTTATTTTAAGACTTTATTCTTCTGAAACTGAAGCAAAATGGGAAGCCATTTTTCACAGATGACTGACTGAGGTGAATAGCACATGATATTCAGTGTTTGATGAACCAATCAGAGTGCACAAAAAGTGCTGTTATATTCACCTGCTAGTTTAATACTAAATAATTATGTATATTAATTATTCTATTTCATACATGCCATCCCTGTTTGTAAAAACTTTTATCAATATTGTTCACAATTTATAGCAACAGAAATAACTTTTGTTAAAATAGAAGTGAACACTTACAATCCACCATAATTAGCAAATAAAACCAATTTTGTCATAAATTGCTGTTTTTTGCAGTATTGTGTTAACAATAGCCCTGAGTTCAATATCTATTTTTGGGTACTACATCAAGTGTGTATTTAATAAATACTAGAGTCAACATTTTGTTTTGCAATGTAGGCATTGCCTTGGAAGTAAAAACAGAATAATTTATAAAAAAAGGTGACTACAGATTCACCTGCAATCTAACTGTTAACAAAACCCTCTACCCTGTAGATGACAATTCAAGTCTGATAAATGTAACGTTTTTTAATGATCAAGTACATACATGTAAAGAAAATTAATGCTAGAGCATTAAAAACATTTTCAAATAGTACAAACTTTTTCTTTTCTTTCTCTGCTCTTTGTGCTTCAGATAAGTTGTTTTGTTTCCTGACCTGAGTCTGGTAGAAAAAAATATTTTCAATTAGTGCAACTTACACACCAATCAAATAATTTTTTGGCAGTGAACATTGCACACTTTTACAATTCTGAGTTCTACCAAGCCATCTCAGAGAAACTGCTCAACAAAGCCCTATAATTTTTCATGCTACCATATAAAATTAAAACTTTTCTAAAGAAATGTTTATGGCTTGCTCTCCAGTAATAGAAATCCTATGAAAATAATAATTATCCTACTTTCTGTTGCTTGCCATTTTTTATACATTTGAAGTCAATAGCTGATATTGCCACAATTTTACTTTTGAATTAATTGTCCCCTGGTCAGCCCAGTTGGTAATGCGCCAGTCTGTCATGTGGGAGGCCTGGTTCAATTCCCGGTGCTGGACCTTTACTCATGGTCTTAAAATAACTGAGGAGAAGGTGCTGCCTTTGCTCTAACATCTGCAAACCATTAGACCTCCGCATCTTCTTGGATAACGACGTTAACTGAAGGTTCCGGGTGGCAGACCTCGCACAGGACCTTGAGTCCTGTTCCTTTGTTCTCCAGTAACTCCTTAAGTCAAAAAATGTCAAATCATAAACCCCTTGTCAACCGACTTCCTTTAATACCATTTTGTTTTGGCTAATTGATTTAAGAAAACTGCATGATCCTTGATCCCCAGCTGCAAAGGGCCTACTGGGATCCCCATATATGTACAAAGCTTGAGAAAAAATTAGTGACTGAAGACTTTTGAGAGCATTTATACTGACTTCAATCCCTGCCATGAACTTGTCCAGTTCATCTTCATCATCATCATCAGCTGCAGTAACATCACTCGGATCATAAGGCTCATCAGGTTTGTAGTTAACTTCATTTTCACCATCATCATACTTTCGCTCATCCTCTTCCTCATCACTGTCCACAAACAAACTTTGAACCATAATAATAATTTAAAAATAATGATAGTGTAAATAAAAGTATACAGCAGGTTAATCATAGTTTAACATAGGTTACATAACTCGTGTTTCTTCCTTCCTGCTCCTATACATACACACAAACACATGAATAACATTTGCACTTCAAATGATCATTTTTTTTCAAATAGAAAATGAAAATCTACGCTGAGGTTTTTATCTAGTATCTTCGGTCTTCATAGTATATGTACTTAATACAAAATTTTTTAGTTAACAGCACTGATTTCAGTTTTGCATTGCTGTATCACACTCCTGTAATTAAAGGCAAGAACGACCACCTTTGGGACTTTCAAAAGTGGCCACTTAATCTAAAGAAGTTGGCTGCTTAAAAGAGGTATCAAGCACGATAGTTAACTGATGTCAAGAAAATTCTGAACTTTTGAAAGCACTTGACTGCTTTGTGGAGAGTGGCTGGTTAATAGAGGTCAGGCTGTATATTGGCTTTAAGTTCAGGTTTTTTAGATTTATTTCTTTCATAACAAACAACTATTTTAAGTAAAAGTCACAATTTACATCAGCAGGGTTACAGCAGATTCCAAAACTGCAGAATGCCCTGCAACTTCAGCAATTCATTACTGCATTTATTCCTTGTTCTAGAAAAATATATATGCACTTTATAATCAAGAACAAAAGATGGTACCTAAGGTGGCAGGCTGTTCTTAAGTTGGACCCAGCAGAAGGTAAAACTTCCATACTCACCCATACTTCATTAGGCATACAAAGCTATTGATCTTCATACCAAAAATATACCAGCAAACAAAAATTCTCAAAATCACTGTTAGGGTCAGGGTATTGGTTAGGGTTGGGGTAAAGATAATATGTTTTACTTCCTGAAATGAAAATGTGGAGTTTGAGTTTGATGATCATAAACTGCATGATAGTGTGAAGTTTGGCAGCCATGCATTAATAGGAACATTTAAGTATCCATGGCCCATGGGTGAGTGCGGAAATTCTACCCAGCAGAAATTTTCAACAATTAAATGAAAGAGTGGTTTACATTTTTTAAAAACATATATAAATACAACCTAAATATGACATTCCCAATTAAAAATGACTCTATTGTACATCTGAGCTGATTGACGGGTTAGGTGATTTCTTCAAAACAAAAGAAAACAATAATTATGTACATGATCTGTTTTTCGGGTTCACCTTCGAAAGTGCTTGCCGAAGCTAAAGATGCACAAAAAAATACTCACGGTCTACGTTGTCCAGG
Organism: Hydrozoanthus tunicans; assembly: GCA_026413305.1. Lineage (NCBI taxonomy): Eukaryota > Metazoa > Cnidaria > Anthozoa > Zoantharia > Hydrozoanthidae > Hydrozoanthus > Hydrozoanthus tunicans. The sequence continues at coordinate 10,391 of JAOBAT010142818.1, forward strand.
TAACGGGAAGCGATCTGCAGTTGAGTATGAACCGGAATGCCCCCTGGCTGATGGGCCCTGTACGCGACCCGCCAGGACAGCTGCAGCAGGGGAGACGGGGACTTTTCGAGGTTCTTTTGGCTTGGACGCCACGGCAAAACCTCCAAAACCGAACCCTCGCGACTTCCCTTGACCACCCTTGTGGAACATCGCAGGAAAGGAAAAAAACAACAAGTTCTGCTAGCACTGTACCAAAAGCCAGGACTTCCTCTTTTTTAAGGTAAGGTAAAGGAGTAGAAAGAACAAAGGACTTCGAAACGTAGCCACTCTCGAGCCTTCACAGTTTCCCTCACTATAGTTTCACAAATATCGATATGCTCCTCATTCTGCTTTTTTAACAATGCTCCAGTTCTTTTAAGTCGTAAAGGCCTTTCTTTTGCGTTTCTTTGCAGATAAAAATATCTCTTTCCACGAGATGAAGTGCTCCAAGTTTATGCGCAAATGAATACGAAAAAGAATCTTGGCACGCATAGCTGCTCACATAGTGGCCGCTGACCGATTTTCATTTTTGACCCAGGCCATACGCATGAAATTCCGGTGCGACTGATTCATAATTTTGTAGTTGACAAGAACTTTTTCCCGTGGAAAACCTAATCAGTAGTTATAAGAACTGTAGTTATTCCTTAATTGATAAAATTACTGCTTGAGTTTTAGCATTACCCAGGGTAAGTATTCATTAGAGTTAACCAGTGAGCCTTCCATGCATTGAACAAGCCAACAATTGTTCATTCAGACATATATTCAAGAAAGACATTTCAATGTTTTCTGCGTAAGATAATAGCATAATTTAAGGAGCAAAAAAGAAACTTTTTTATGACGAAAAAGACAGCTTGGATAATTAGAACCAGGGCTGGGGCGGGTACTTCGGGGTTACCTAAAAACAAGGAAATGGCGTCACACGCGCACGGTTCAGCAGCCAATCAGACAAAGTCACCTTTATTGTCATTGGTTGGAATTCGCGGGAAAATAAAGCTAAAAATAG
>JAOBAT010142840.1:0-11409 GCA_026413305.1 Hydrozoanthus tunicans
TGCCATGGAAACGGGTTGCCCTCTAATCACTAAATTTTATCAAAATCATAATCTGCAATAAATTTTAGGAAAAGTCGCAAGATTTGGCTACTATTGGATGAATGCAAACAAAGTTAAACAAAATTGAAATCGGCGTGGGCACTTTCTGCTCCCCCCCCCTTCCCATGTAAGATAGGGTTAAAAAGTCCTTAAACTTTTGCTTTTTCTTTGTTATGATAGTTCGATAAATGTCAACAATGCCCGGGAAACGCATTTTCCAAGAATCTTGGCTCGAAAGGGCAGAGCTTACTGGGTGGCTTCAAGCAGTACTTGGAGATCCGTACAGCGCTTCGTGTAGTCTTTGCCACAATATCGTAAAAAGTCATGTTTTAGGTCAGTTTTAGTGGTTGATGTCCCATGGCTTAGGTCTTCAAAAACCAATAATCTTACCTTAAAAAGTCCTTAAAAATGTCCTTAAATTTTGCTTTGAGAAAAGCGGACGAACCCGGCACAACATCCTGAACGAAACATCTACGTAGATCTAGATAACAGAAGATAACATCCAAGCTAATTGAGAAGTATGTATTCTCTTCTTCAGTATAAACCTTTTTTTTCAATTTTTCAATGTACCTTAATAACTTCGATTGCACGGTATATCCCAGAAAATATTAATTTTGTCCTTGGTCTTTCACGCTGAAAGACTTCAGCGAAATACTTTCCTGGAGAGAACTCGCAGTTGCTTATAAAGCTATACTTTCTGTTTCAGGACCAAATGGCCAGCATTAGCTATTACCACCAACCTCTAACACTACCCCTGGAACACCGAACGCTCTTCCAGCTTCTGGACGTTCGAGCAGCTGAACATCCCGATAAAGAAGCTATCGTTCTGTATGACAACTCCCGTATCAGATCTTCCTTGACCTTTGGTGAATACCAAGTCCAGTCCCGCGCGCTTGCAGCTTCCTTGGCGGAAAAGGGCTTGGGACGAGGTGACCGAGTTGCTGTTATGTCACCCAACAACCTCGAGTACCTAATAACCTCGATGGCGCTGCTCAGAATTGGAGCAAATGTTATCAACGTAATACAAGGTTTGTCATCTGATGAAATCGTTGACGTCGTGAAAAGTTTGAAATGTGCTGCATTGCTTTGCTTTGTTGATGAAGATCTTGATCAAAGCAAGCCGGTGAGAGATGCCATTTCTGAAATATTTACCTTCCAAAAGCCAAATGGAAATTTACCAAACTTCAGAGAGTTAGTTACCATTGGTTTGTCGGTGGAGCCACGTGACCACATCTACGCGTATTCGGAGCTTCTATCCTCGGGAAAGTCGTTAGAGAAATCAGATCTTGAGAGCTTAGAAAAGAAAGTGCAGTTTGATGACAACGCGTTCCTCTTACTGACATCTGGCAGCACTGGAGCTCCCAAAACAGTTCAGTTCACTCACCAGAGCTTGGTTATGTCGTCGATCTTGAGTGGCCGAATCATAAAGGCAACAAACGACTCACGTATTTACAATGACTCGCCTTTTACCTGGGCTCCTTCCATTTGTTCGGGCTTTTGCATTTGTTCCACGTTTGGCTCAACCGTGATTTTCATTCCTCCTACAGCAACAGTCCGTGATCGCTCCGTTGATTTTTTACTTTCCGTTCTTCAAAACGAGAAGTGCACTAACGCTCTATTAATGCCATATCATTTGTATGATATAGTGGCCAGTAACAAATCTCTGTGTAAATACGACCTTAGCCCTTTTCATTATGGAAGTGTGGGAGGGCAGCCTGTTCCAAAGGCAATCTTGAGCAAAGTTCTTGATTTGATTCCTGGACTAAAGTTGGTACTTTACTATGCAGCAACCGAGTTCATGGTTGTTACAGAACAAGTTGTAGACAGTGACAACATCTGCTTGGTGCCGTACGGTTGGATGAAGGCACATCCCGGTGTAGAGATAAAGATCACAGGTGATCATGGACGTGTTCTTCCTATTGGCGCTATTGGTGAAGTTAACGTACGAGGGCCCATGGTGTTCCAGGAGTACTTAGACAACCCGGAGGCTACAGCTCGCTCTATCTCCCGCACTCGCTGGTATAACTCGCAGGATATGGGAGAAATGAACGAAGATGGTTTGATTAAGATCTATGGACGGAAAGGTGACGCTATCAACAGAGCCACAGATACTTTCTACCCTGCTGAATGGGAGAGAATTATGATAGAACATCCATTAGTCGCTCAGGTTCAGATCATCGGTGTTCCAGATCCGCGGTTGTACGAAGAGATGTGTGCATGCGTTGTTCTTAAAGAACACAACGATTTGGAGAAAAAGAGAGCCGAGATAGATAAATGGTACGACGAGCAATGGCCGCCAAATGCAGACGGTTTGTCCTGGAAGCCAGGTTACACAGTCTTTGTAGAGAAGCTACCAAGGACAAGAACCAACAAACCTGATCGCCGTGAGTTAAAGAAAATGGCCATTGAGAGACTGGGGCTTAAGGTGTAGAGGCTAAATGTTGGAGGAAACGGACTGCACCAGTTTTAATGTTCAAAACTAATTGTACTTAAGTAGTTTGTAGCGTCACGTAAGAAAGATTTGTCGCCGTCGTGTGGAAAGAAAAATTTACGAGTATCAGGTGCGACGACGACGTTTGGTCGCGCGCGCGCCTCAAATTTCGCGCCTTTTTTTAGTTTGGCAGTATTAAGCGCCGCCGAGTTTTTCAAATATGCAAGTTTTAAAGAACAAGTATTTGTATTCCATATGCTTACGCAAAATGTTCCTTAAGCGAGCAATAATTTGTTCCGCTATTACATACCTTACTGGAACTTTGAAAAAATTATATGGAAGATAAAACAATGATGCTGTGTTTTTTTTTCTCAAAGAAAACAATTTATAACACGTTGAACGTTGAACTACTTCAACTCCTCTACAAAATCACTGCTTAGAATGACTAAGTCATAGACTCTAAACCAACGTTTTGCATGTGTCTCAAGATATTTGCCTATATCCTCATTATGCAGATTTATTTTTTCATTTCGCGGACGGATTTCAGAGCCTTGATCGTAAAAAACCACACGATAGATTAAATTAAGTCCGTTAAAGTTGTTTCAAAAGCTGTCAAGCACAGCAAAAACCGTAATTTTGTTAAGTAAAAAAACATTTCCTTTACTTTTTATAACGCAGGAGTATAAAGGTGCACTTATAAAGTAAATAAGAAGTAAATGAATGCTTGAAATTGTTATTGAACAGAACTATTGAAAAACAAAACAGCAACTCGTTAGATTATGAGTGAGGTCACATGTTTTTAAAGGCGGGAAATCAACTTCAAAGGGCATAAGGGAAAAGGTCAAAACAATGGTACTTCATAGGAGCCCAATTTAGGGGGTGGGGTATTATGTGCCGCCACCCACCACCTTTTTTCAAAAATGCTGAATATCATGATCAATGAAATAGATGTTGATAAAGTGCTTGCACCAACGCCTTCTTTGTGGAGAGAGGAGTCCGTAACGCAATAAAAACCAATACCCCTAAATCAGGTTTTGAGAAATTGTGCTCTGAAAAGTGGGGTGGGGTAGGGGGGTATGTACCGCCACCCACCACCTCCCCCGACAAAATTGGGTTCCTTAAAATACAATTGTTTTGACTTCTTCCCTAAGATCATAGTGAATTTATAAGTTTGCATGGCTGGTAGCCCAGTGTTTGAGCAAAAACCTCGCTATAGTTCGCTGCAAATTAAAGCTAGTGTAGAGCAGCTTGGGGTTCTTTCAAACCATATGACGTCACGTAGATCGCATGTTTTGAATTATTTTATTCGCACTGAATGCACCATACTTTGAATGCCCATTTCGAGAACTTAAAATGGTTAGGTAAGCACTTTTACCCATTTATGCTTAAAGTCCCTATAAAGTTTATTTTTTTAACTTCCAGATGGAAAGTAGAACCTTTTACGAATAGTATCTTTTGAGAAAAAAACATTTTCTTGCTGTTCCTGTTACATTTTTTTTTACATTTTTTTAGACTTGAAGCGTGCAATGTTGACTTAGCAAAGAGGCATATGACGTAGCATGAGGCATGAAGCAGAGACAATCTTTTTTATCTCAAAAGATTGGTATCTGGCTACAATAGTTGCATTGTTGTAATTTTAATAAATTAATTATTCCCTTGAATTTGTTTGAAATATAAATTTAAACCTTTTTTTAATAGAAATGAAGTTTTTTTAAACAAAATCTACACAACTCATTGCTACTACGTCAGAGGTTACCAGTCCCCGGCTTGCTCGGTCAAAATTTACATTCCAATCTTTTTTTTGTTTGTTGTTGTTTAAAAAGCATACTTAGATATGGCAATTTTCTTTGGTTATTCAAATTTTGAGTTCATAGATCACAACAGTTTTAATTTAAAAAGTAAAAAATTGAGCTTTATAGGGACTTTAAGTATATTCCAAATCGGCTACGCCTTAGTCGATTGTTCGTGTAAAGGAGTAAAATATTGCATATAAGATTTAGCAACCATTTCTTACCAACATTTCTTATAATATTTTATTATTTTCGTTGAAAAGGTTTAGCTCGACACGTGGTCATTTGGTGTTATTCTTAAGAACAAAGAGTTGAAGAACAAGCCAACTGATTAGGGAACTAGTAACAAAGAGATAAGAATTATAAAGGCTTTTCATTAACTTGTGCTTACGTGTATAAAACTCCTCGTGTTTCGTTTGACCGGCAAAAAAGAAACTATGGTTGTCTAGGAGAACAACTAAGGTTGAACCGGCAACTGGCAGACGGTTTTCAAAGATATAAAAACGCCGAGCCAGGTTCAAGATCGCACATACAGACTCAGGATATAGTGATAGCTTACAGACAGATGTAGGTTACCGCTGAGCTATGTTTGATTCTGATTTCAATTAAACTCTTGTTGGAATTGCACTGTTCGAGTTTCAGTGTTGAAACCCTGTCACGTCGCCAGATAAACACCGTCCGCTCTACAAAGCTAATCCCCACAAATGCGATGTGTATGGCGCGCCGATATGGACAAAAATACTTCACATTAAATATAATACTTCTTTGCGCACCTATGACTTATTTTGACGAAACTAATACTTATTTGGAATGATAACACTTAATTACTTAATGTATAAATAAAATAAGCAAGAAATAAAAGCAATGACTGATGGAAAAAAAATCGAACACAGCTGCTCTGTCAAAAAAATTTCACGCAAGCAAAAAAAATGGCGGGAGAAGTGCTAGTGCCAGTACCTCACCTTTAATAATAAATGCTGCTGACCAAAATGATCGTGTGCTAAGTATTATATTCGCAAACAAGTACTATTTGTAGACAAATATCATTTTTTCAAACATGTATGAATTTCTTCAAGCAAGTATCTGTCCTTAAATAAAGTACGTTTTAACATTTATTCCATTTTGTTACAAGTTTTATATTTTGCAAAAGTACAATATACCAGTTTATAACTACAAGAATGCAAAAAGTTGATGATTGCGGCATTTAAAGTTAATATTTGTCACAAAAACGTTTGAATATCAATATAAGTAACGTCTAAAATTAAGTGTTATCATTCCAAATAAGTATTAGTTTCGTCAAAATAAGTCATAGGTGCGCAAAGAAGTATTATATTTAATGTGAAGTATTTTTGTCTATATCGGCGCGCCATAGATGTGACATTCGTGGTTTAATGAATGTCAACTTCGCGCTTTCAGTGTTCAGGAAATATTCTGCCACTATCCACCTCAGCTGTCATAGAATACGTGTTAAGTATACAGAAAATTCCAAAGTTATAACCTTCGTAAAGAATGTATAACATACTTTCCTATTCCTAATCTATTAATAGTCGTTAACATTCAAACCACAATTATGTCTCACATGAATAACAATCTCTCTACCACATCCTTCAACTAGAGCTGGTTTATCCCTTTCTCAAACCCGAGGAACGAAGACACTGAGTACGAGGTTGAAACCCGCCACATTCTAGAGCCACCGGTACCAGGTAAACAAAGTTTCACTCGGCTACAACCCGCCCCCAGAATGGATACATACATTCGACAATACCGTTTTTTTGCCCTAGCCCCAAGCGAAGGATAATTGATGCCTTGTTCTCACCAAGAAGCCCAACCTCGTTCCCAGAACGAGAGATCCTTGTCTTAGACACGGTATACAATTTCACTCTAGCTGTCTTAGACAAGGTTCACTTTTTGCATATATGTTACCTTATGACCCCATTTGACATAATAACATTAAACTTAAGAACATTTTGTCATTTACAATGAATTTACAAGAATAGCGTCAACGATGAATGTTTTATATAGAGTGTGCACACATTTTAGCCTTATTCTTGAATAGGGTATATGTTTTTCGCTATTTGTCTTTAAAAAAAATAGGAGTTTTGCGCTATTGAACATATAGGGTCAGGGTTTGGGGGCTTGGGCGGGACACCTTGTAGTATATTCCAGGCCTAATACCCAGGAATCCCTCCAAAGCCCAATCACACTTCCATGTCCAACAGAGTGGAGCTGGAATCTCAACACTGACTAGAGGTTTTACCCTTTTTGGACTACCATTCACAAGTATCAGAATCGTGCCAAGAACTATTAAATGTGGCTGCGAGAAAGGTTCAGTATAAGCTAAGGGACGGTGCAAATGTGTAAAAGCTGAGCTGCTTTGTACAGCCTTGTTCAACTTCAGTAGGAAATTTAAACAGGGCCAATCTTTTCAGTAATTCAATTGACTTGTCAATAGTGCATTTTTACTTAAAGTTCTATTTAACTTTCATTACTCATATTCATATTTTTAACTGAAATAACATCAAAATTAATGTGTAATATTTTTTTACTGTTCCCTAATTTGAATTTTCACAAGATACTCAAGTCGCTTTCCGTTTGACCGATCCGGCCAGCTGAAAAGAACTAGTTCTGGCCGAGTTTTAACTTTGGCCCTTGACCTTCCCATTAGTATTTAAAAATACTAATGGGAAGGTCAAGGGCCAATCAGAAACAAGCTGCTCAGTTGAAACATTTTTTAAATCCTTCTAGCGCGCAGCAAAAACTGAGAAGGCGCGCGTGTACATATTACCCGCTACAACTCTCCCAATTCCCGCGCTTTAGCCGACCAGAGCGGGAGAACTGAATGGCGCTGAACCACGAGCAGGGCCATTCTGGCCAGAACCAGTTTTAAGAATTGGCCGGTCTGACCGGCCGGACAGATTAACTGGAAAGCGACTTTAGTTTTTACTATAAAAATGGCAGATGAGTTTTCTACTTCAAAGAATCAAGAACACAAAGATGTAAACTGCGCCAACTGGTCACGTGACCAGTCATTTAACCCCAAAACATAACACAGGTTCTGAAACCAACCTTGTAGAATCGTGTTATGTCTTACGGGTCTTATGCAAAGAAATATTACCAGCCTTGCTTCCATGCTAAAATCCAAGACGCATATATTAAAATGAGCATAAGTTCAATTTTGAGATAGATTCCGAGTGAGTTCATAGCCAATATTCCTTAATTCATTTATCTACCTATTAATTGCACCCAATTACAGCAGACAATTTTTTTGCAAGGTACTTGTGAAAAGTTGTTCGGTAGGTAATAAACTTTACCTGCATGTGACAATATTCCTATGAATTTTTGCACAACCAACAAGCTGGCCAGCGGTGTTTTCATGAGCTTCTCCGCTCGAAGTTGTGCAGGACAAGAAACGACATTCGGGATCTCGCCAAACTCAAAGTGCTTTCACAACTGCCTTTAATTACGTACATCTACTCGGTATGTATCGATTTGAGAGGCAGTCTACCTAAGAGCTTATTAACGCTTTTCCCTTCAAGTAATCTTTCTTTTGTTGTTAACGTGGTTGTTTTATAACATTTACTTCGCTTCGCTTCATGACTTTATCTTTAATTATATTATTAATTAGTTGTTAAACACGGACTGGTTAAGGAAAACGGTAAGCCTCAAACGAGTAACATTAAAGAATGTACAAAGATGCTTTGTTTTATTTCGAATGAACCGTGAACCTGCACATTATTTGTTTGAGGTGTTAAGTGAGATAATTTTGGCTGGCTACTTGTCAATTGTTTGCATTTCAAAACCTTTGCGTTTTGTACTGACACGTTTTATGCAGGGCCAGGACTAGAAAACAAAAGAAACAGGCGAAATATTAACGACACACAACAATAGTTTCCAAACCGGCCAGTCCGTTTATATTAAATATGGTTAGCGCTCGGAGAAAAGAAAATAATTAACGATTCAACTTTAAGGCAAATTTAACCTCTCGCTAAACAGTTTTATATTACGAAAGCTGATAACGTTCGCTTTATTATGCTGGTCACCTAGCTGGCTTAAAAAACAAGCCTTTACTCTGAGCATTGTTCAAAGAAGTCCTTTCTCAATTTGGAATGCCTCATATAAACGTATTGGTAAATATAAATCAAAGAATATCCTGCATTTATTGGTTATTTAGCCGAGACATACTGCATATTTGTCACTAGCGTGGTCTCCGAGGTCACGCCAACAACTTAACAATTTACGTATCAATTTCGGCAGTGAAGCAAAAATGTGCCAATTAATTATATTGTGGATATTGGTAAATATATTTGGGTATTATTCCAAAGCTAGAAAAAGCTGTGAAAGCCTGAAGCTCGAGAAATATGCGAAAATCCTAGATCCGATCGCGTGAGTGTCGCTTGTTCATATGCCATGTAGCCAATTGCTTCAATTAAAAATACTAAATTATGTTAATGAGATTGTCGAATTTGAAAACAAACAGGCGTAATTTATTTCGCATGTTATTCCCGAACAAGGCGGTTACATTTAGAGCAGATTTCACCGTATCGTCTATCTATGGAATTCCGTATTTGGGTTGGAGATCTATTGGATTTAGAAATCTTTTACTAAGTTTCCCATTGTTAATTCTTGAAAATTAACTAGCGTATCGAGTGTTGTTTGATCTTTAAGTTTCATGATTTGGGGGAGTTTGAATGTAACGGACTTATGCTCGCGAAAATTAGAAAATGTCGTAACACCTATTCAGACTCGGGGGAGGTGGGGGGGGATTTTTTTGCCACTTTAAGTTTGAAGTTCTGTAACTTTCACATAGTTTTGTAAAACATTTACACCACAAAACTTTCGGACTTTTCCTGACGCTTATTTGGCAATGTATTAGTATTAGTGACTTCGAGTCAAGTATTTGTTAGTTGCCGTGGTAACAGGATTTGGTTGATTTGAGGCCAATTTTCATTTATGGATCAAACGTAAAAAAGAAAAACACCATTGACTCATTTGATTTCATTATTAGTTTAGTTTTAATATGCAATAAAAATCAATAACTTCAAAGCCTTAATTCAAGAAACCGATGAAAAACAAAATAAAATGTTGCGATTTTCATTTCGCTATTCTTCATTTAGCTAATTTTTTTGTCTATCGAACAAAATATTTCACGTCGCAGACGCTTTAAGTTTCAGTGGAACGTCTAGAGGGAGCACAAATTTGCGATTTCAAAAAACAAAATATTAAAACTATAATAAAAGATTTTAACCAAGTTAGATTTTAAGTCACAAATACCACGAATGAAACGTCTTATTACGTACGTAGACAACAAAAGATAACATCCTAGCCAATTGGGAAGTACGTAGTCCCTTTTTCAGTACAAACCTTTTTGTTTTCAATTTAACATCGATTAATGGTTCTTCCAGACAAAATTCATTTTTGACTGATACATCTTGCCTGGTTCCCGATGCACAATCACTGTTTTTCTTTGTTCTTTTACAAGGCAAGTCAAAGTTCTAATTAGGGCCAACAACCAAATCCTGCCCGCTTACCGGTCCAATAACTTCCCATATAGAACCGGGTAACTATTGAACTGGTTTCGTGTTACGCAAGCATGCTGATATTGTTCTCTTTTACTTACCTAAAACCGAAACCGTGTTATAAGTATCTCAATAACATCGATAGCTCGGTAAATCCGGTAAAAAATTTGCCCTTGTTCTTTCATATCGAAAGACTTCAGCCAAATACTTTCCTGGGGAGACTTCGCAGTTGGTTATAAAGCTATACTTTCTGTTTCAGGACCCAATGGCTGGCATTAGCTATAACCACCAACCTCTAACATTACCCCTGGAACACCGAACACTCTTCCAGCTTCTGGACGTTCGAGCAGCTGAACATCCCGATAAAGAAGCTATCGTTCTGTATGACAACTCACGTAGCAGATCTTCCTTGACCTTTGGTGAATACCAAGCCCAGTCCCGCGCGCTTGCAGCTTCCTTGGCGGAAAAAGGTTTGGGACGAGGTGACCGAGTTGCTGTTATGTCACCCAACAACCTTGAGTACCTAATAACCTCGATGGCGCTGCTCAGGATTGGAGCAAATGTTATCAATGTAATACAAGGTTTGTCATCTGATGAAATCGTTGACGTCGTGAAAAGTTTGAAATGTGCTGCATTGCTTTGCTTTGTTGATGAAGATCTTGATCAAAGCAAGCCGGTGAGAGATGCCATTTCTGACATATTTACCTTCCAAAAACCAAATGGAAATTTGCCAAACTTCAGAGAGCTAGTTACCATTGGTTCGTCAGTGGAGCCACTTGACCACATCTACGCGTACTCTGAGCTGCTATCCTCGGGAAAGGCGTTAGAGAAATCAGATCTTCAGAGCTTAGAAAAGAAAGTGCAGTTTGATGACAACGCGTTCCTCTTATTGACATCTGGCAGCACTGGAGTTCCCAAAGCAGTTCAGTTCACTCACCAGAGCTTGGTTATGTCGTCGTTCTTGAGTGGCCGAATTATTAAAGCAACAAACGAATCGCGTATTTACAATGACTCACCTTTCACCTGGTCTCCTGCTGTTTGTGTTGGCTTCTGCATTTGTTCCACGTTTGGCTCAACTGTGATTTTCATTCCTCCCACAGCAACAGTTCGTGATCGCTCCGTTGATTTTTTACTCTCCGTTCTTCAAAACGAGAAGTGCACTAACGCTATTTTGATGCCTTACCATTTGTATGATATAGTGGCCAGTAAAGATTCGCTGTGTAAATACGACCTTAGCCATCTAGAGTATGGAAGCACTGGAGGACAGCCTGTTCCTAAGGCCATTTTGAACAAAGTTCTTGATTTGATTCCTGGACTAAAGTTGGTACTTTACTATGCAGCAACTGAGTTCACGGCTGTTACAGAACAAGTTGTAGACAGTGACAACATCTGCTTGGTGCCGTACGGTTGGATGAAGGTACATCCCGGTGTAGAGGTAAAGATCACAGGTGATCATGGACGTGTTCTTCCTATTGGTGCTATTGGTGAAGTTCACGTACGAGGGCCCATGGTGTTCCAGGAGTACTTAGACAACCCGGAGGCTACAGCTCGCTCTGTCTCCCGCACTCGCTGGTACAACTCGCAGGATATGGGAGAAATGAACGAAGATGGTTTGATTAAGATCTATGGACGG
>JAOBAT010142851.1:0-32064 GCA_026413305.1 Hydrozoanthus tunicans
GTTTTTCCTTTTGTGCTTAATTTTATATATATATATATATATATATATACTGTTTTTGCAGAAACTGTATATATTCAAGCTGCCGTACCTTGTTTAATATGTTGACTTTACACTAAATATTCAATTCTCCAGGCAAATGTAATCTGTGTAATTTACGATGTCACCAATGAAGAATCATTGACTAGAGTAAGTACCTTTTGGGTTAGAATAAAACAAAATCATAATAAATCCCATGCTGTTTAGATTACTTTATATTAAATGTGAGGTAACTGATCAGGACTAGATTAAGGTTGTGCCTCAAAGGCATGTAAATTGTGAGATAGGCATTGCTAAGGCATTGCTAACTCTCAGATATTGTCAAATCCAGACTTCTGGAAAAGCATTTCTTAAGATTGCCTCATGTATTTCAGTTCAGAGAAACAACTATTACTTTGACTGACTATTTATACTGTTTCAAGTATAAACCTTTTGTCAAAGCAACTTACCCTGGAGTCCCCAATAGTCTTACATATGAATATTATTTTTTAAAACAGCTTAAGTCAGGACTGTATGATTTTTAACTTTTAGCATTTTTTCACTCTTGCCGTGTCAGTCTGCCACTTTATTAGCAAGTAGTTTCTAACAAACTAAATGACTTTATTTTTCAACTGTTTAAAGAGTTTATCTTTGTGTAGATGCCTGACTCTGTAGCAGAGATTTTTTTGTCGGATTTTTCCACAATGACACAGAACTTTACTACAATTGAATTTTTAAGATTCTTAATCTATTGTATTATTTTGCCCTGTACTATTATTAAATTTGGAATATTTTTCCACCCTGTACCATTTTTCCTCTCTGTAAGTACTATGATATTCAGAACTCTAGAGTAGCAGTGAAAATGACAGCCAGTATTTGACTGTGTGTTTAAGAGTGGGACATGATGAGATTTTCCCTGTACTTTGAAATAGAAGCAATCTTGAAAAGTTCTTTAATTCTGACCTGATTAAAGGGGAAGAAACCAATAGTGTATACTTGTAAAAAAGCAGATAAAACATAGTTGGATTGTTCAGTTTATTGTAATAATGATATGGATTTATCTCTATCTCTTAAATTCTAAAAAGTTATCTTTATTGCTGTATATATAGCAATACTTTTTCACTGCTTGGCAAGGATGAAACTGTCAATTTTTCAAACACTGGGAGATAATGTTCCTGGTTATCTACAGATGTTGGACAGATATTTATTACCTTGAATCATTTTCTTGTGTCAATCATGTAGATAACATCGCATTGGCTGCCGTTTATAAATCAGGCCTGTGATGAGGATGCCCCAACACCTGTCATTGTGGTTGGAAATAAAGTTAGTATATTCATGAAAAAATTAAACTTGAAAATATTGTAAAAACTGTGCTCTTCAAATCAAAAATAATACAATTTTAAGTAAATGTGTAATGTTAAGTTTTAAGTAAATGTGTAATGTTAAGTTTTAAGTAAATGTGTAATGTTAAGTTTTAAGTAAATGTGTAATGTTAAGAGTCTTTGCCTGTAAGAACCAAGGATCAGCAGACAGTTTGCAAAAAATCATTTTTCAGACTTGTCAGCCAAGGTATTAAAAATTTTGATTTTTGCAAACTGCCTGGCAATCCTTGGTTCTTACTTTTTGGTAAAGCCATATATTAATTATTTACCTGATTTTTTTTTTGTTTCAGTCTGACTTATCAGATGTTAGTACAATGGAGGTATGTTTGATAAAGTTTATTCAGAAAAAATATTTGAAATGCTTGTTTCCTTACAAAGATATGTGCAAAGTTAATTTTTCTTCCCTCTTTTCCAGACAGTGCTACCTATTTTGAATGAATACCCTGAAGTGGAAACATGTGTTGAGGTAAGCGACTTATAAATTATTAATTTTTATAAAATTAAGATCAACTATTTAATATAATTATAGACTTTGAGGTGGAGTTTTTTATGAGGCAACTATAATTATCGAGGTGCAAAGCAGTGAGTTTTTTTTTCATCTTCTTGTCTGGCTTTTTTCTTAATGTTTGTTCAATTCAACAGTTTTCTCATTACAAGCTTTCCTGTTTTGCATTAATTAGCTAATTGTAAGAATAAGTTAGATGTTAAAAAACTGCCTTGGAAACATTTGAAGGGTTAAGTCATAAAATATTTGCAAGTTCAATTAACTTGAAATCTTAAACTAGTTTAGTTTGTAATTCCCTGAATACTTCTGTTTGTTTTTGGTTCCCTGTTATCATTTTATTTTAATGATCTTAGCTAAAGGCATTGTAAAAATTGTTCTTGTGATTATCTTGTAACACCTGTGAGCATTACAAACTTTTTTTTTCTCTTATTTTTGTTTTTATTTTCTTCTAAATTTCTAACTAAATTAGAAAAAAATATATACAATGAATAACTGGTTAATCTCATTAGGTCAGTCATAATAATTGAGAAAAATCTCAGATGTTCGTCGTTTGGTATAAACCTTACTCTGCTCGTTCAGTATGCCCCCCGGTCTGAGATTTTTCATTAAAGACCTATCGATTAATAAGCGTTATGTAATAGTGTTATAATTTTCCTTCACAGTGCTCAGCCAAAGAATTGAAAAACATTTCTGAGATGTTCTACTATGCCCAAAAGGCTGTGCTGCATCCAACAGCCCCCTTGTACTCCCCAGAAGATAAACAGCTTCGACCGATGTGTCAGAAGGCTCTGGCCAGAATATTTAAGGTAATGCTAATTATTGTTTCTTTAACAATGTAAGTGTAAATTCCTTGAGTTGGACATCCTAAAAATAAAATTGTATTCTTGGATATGCTAGTCATAAAAAGTTTAGCAGGAACAGAGCTTTTGAGCGCTATATATGTTCAAAGCTCTTTGTCAATGTGAAGTGGAGTTTGTGCCAGGCTTCAATATGGTGTTGTTTATTCGAGCATTTCAGATATTTTGTTAATAATGCAATTAGCTGAAATTTAATAGTTTTCATAAATTGTATAAGAAAATAAATGTTTTAGAAAGAAGGAAATTGTATTAAAACATGTAAGAATTGACAAATATTTTTAGTTTTTAAGAAATAAACTTATAGATAAACAACAAGACTAGTTAATAAAGTTCTAAATGAATTGCTTTTTGTTAGAATACTGACTATCAACACCAATTTTTAAAGATTATAATATCTTTTAATCATATTGATCAAATTTTTTAGTATTCTCAGAGACATATAGCTGTATTGCATGGAAATGATATTGATTTAATTAGTTATCCTGTTAATTTGTCTTTTAAATAGATATCTGATAAAGACAATGATGGCATCTTGAATGACAAAGAATTGAATGATTTCCAGGTTTGTACTTGTCAGAACTCTTTCAGTTTGTGTTCATTGATAACAAAATTTCATAGACTCACTCTGCAGATAATACTGTCTTATTCTTTTATGAGTCATCAGTGCAGCTCAGTTATTTCTTCACAAGTGCGAAATGTTTAGTTTTATACCAGAGTGCTCAAACTCAAATGAGCGAGTTATGCAAAATGCAGTCCTTTTAGGACTCATCATTGCAGCACAGGGTAAATAGTTTTATTGAGACTGCAGATATCAAAAGTTACGCAGATATATCTTCACAAGTGTGTATTTTTTTCATGCCAGTGTAAGTTTCATAAATTATTTTGTCTACAATGATAAAAAAAAAGATGTGCTTTACATGAAGTACACATATATACATACAGTACAATGTTATGAACCATTGGGTCAATGTTAATGTCAATCCAGGCCTACAGTAAAATTGGAGGTCGTCTAATCTGCGAGTTGCAAGTTGAGATAATTTTTTTCAGGTTTTATTTTTGGTTTCAGTTTCCAACCCAAAAACATTCAACTACTTACAATAATTATAATAAACTGACCCTATCAAGAGTTCCAAGAAAATAAGTAGATTTGGAGGCAGTGAACACACTACAAAATATGATAAAAACATCAACACTTTAGAAACCTTAGTTTAGTATGGAAACTTGAACAATAAAAAGCTGGTTTACGGGTCCAAAACCTACAGTATTTTCAGGTTACAAATGATATTTAATATTAAGCAGAAATCGATAATCTAGAGAGAGGGGAGCTCTATTTGCACAAATTTATGATTTTGAACCTTTTTTGTCACGATGAGTCACTGTAGTCACTGTAGCGTAACTGTAACTTCCTCACTATCCAACAAAAGATTGGATGCACCCCCGTCTGAACCCTATTCAGACTGGAGGAAGAGACTTTATTCTACTCCAAACTTGAAACACTACAACTTTCGCATAATTTTTTAAAACACCACCAAATTTTCGCATTCCTCTTTTTTGAATGATGGTGATGACTGCGGGCAATCAAATGCAGTAACCCTTTTTGAGTCTCTCCTGGTTTGAAAATGCTGCATTAGCTGTCGCCATACCATAAATGTGAAAATGAAATGAAAATGAAAATTACGCTCCTGTGCCTACGAAGGAAAGTTTCAAGTTAAGGCTTGGTTCTTGGTTCTGAAACATGATTTTGAGACCAAGCCTCTATTCAAAGTCTTTGCACACAGGCACGGGAGCTTTTTGATAACTCACAATTTGCAACTTGCAATTCGCAACTCGCAACTTGCAGAATAGCCAACCTCGTAAAATTCCAGTTATTAACTCAGTTTTTTGTTGTTTCAAAGCTATATAAATTTATAATTATATGTTATATTAATTTTCTGTTTGAAGAACCTGTGTTTCAACACACCGTTGCAAGGCCAGGGTTTGCAGGATGTTAAAACTGTAGTAAGAAAGAATGTTTCAGATGGCCTGAAAGATGGGGGACTAACCTTGAAAGGTAAATGATGATCTGTACCATATTTGATATATGCGGACTGGTTAGGAAACCATTGTTGTATGTCTTTGTTCGCCATTTTCTTTTGTTTTCTGGTCTTGACCGTGCAAAAAACATGCAGAAAACACAAAATCTTTTGAAATGCAAATCAACAACTAGCCAGTCAAAATATTCTCACTAACATCTGAAACAAAGAATGTGCATGGTCATGGTTTGTTCAACATAAAACAAAGCATCTTTGTATATTCTTTGTATTTCCCTTTTGAGGTTTGCTGGCTTTCCTAACCAGTCTGTATATTAACTATATCTGTACCAATCTTTTTGAAGGTACTGTATGTAGGAAATGTTTAGTTCCATGTATTTTTAGACAGCTACTGCATGTCTTTAGATGATTCTTTTAAGCTTATTCAGTCAGTTGCTAATTTTAAGTGCAGGCTGAGGAGCCAGCTCCTGGAGCGGTTCATGTGATCATAGCGGCGCGATTTTCTGTCTTAGTGCCCGCACTGTTGTGGTCGTGTGGGCTGCTCCGGATTTGTCCCCTTGGCTTGTATATACTATATATTTTTGTATTTTGAATATTTATTTGGAAGTTTATACTTTTGATAGTTGATAGTTTTAATTAATTTAATTAATATTGGGGAGAGTCAGTAAAGTTACCATTACCATTACCGTGACAATGAATTACATTTGAAAGAAACATATTAAAAGGTGGTATGCTTAGAATTTACCATTCTGAAAAAAATGGCAGCTGTACATTTACCATGATGCAAAATGGTAAAACTCTTCCTTGTATTAGCAACACTGTGTGACTGTGTCAATTGTAAAGTTTACAGATTTTTATTGGCAATTTTAGACATTTGTGTGCTAGGAATTGTGAGTAAGTGTAAGGTCGCCATGTTTTCTGTAACCATGGGTTGCTGCCAAGTGCATAAGAAGTACAGGTCAAACTAATCAGGTAGTAACAGCTCACTCAATACCATGTCCATGATGCCAAACACTGGTTTGTAACCCTACTCATATCTACAGTCAGTTCATGTATTTACAATGACTTTCTTAGAATCGATAAAAAAGATAAAATCTATAAAAGGTTCTACGGTTTTCACGTTAAAAATTTTAAAAAATCTAAAAGTGCATTGGCGTTTCGCCTTCACTTGTGGAAGGCTTCATCAGAATGATAAGAGAATAAAATACTAGCAGATAAAAGTGAGTAAAAAAACTAAATTAGCATAAGTAATAAAAGAATGAAGAAATTATTGTTCATGTGTTAAAAGGGAAGGTAAAATAGCACAGTAAATCATGCAGTAAGGTTTTCCTTAATTAATTGTTTCCAAGTAAAACAAGGTAAAATCTTAAAATCGTTTACTTTTCTCTTGACTGTAGAACAAGTACAGCTTTTGGTCAGAATACCGTTTGGGACAATAAGTTTTTAGGAATAGTTCTTTACAGAATAATATTATTTTTGAAAACATAACTTATGTCAGGAAAACAGTAACTAAAATTATATTAATGTACCTTATATAATAACTGTTAGTTTTATAAACATAATATACTAAAGTACCTTTTTTGTTCTCAATTACACCATGAACAATCTTGGCGTGAAATGTTTTGTTATTTGTGAAATAATTTTTGTCAAAATCTCTTATGGTTCTCAAGATGTTAACATCATTGTTTTCATCAGACAACATCAGTTGTATTTTGTTGCCAATCTGTAACCTTTTGACCAAAACTAGTAATTACTCACAAGAAAACCTAAAGGTTTATCATCAGCCCAAATTTCGCTTAAATTCATCCATTGGTCATAGATTGGCAGCAGATTTCAAAAATTTTTAAATTTACCTGACCAACAAATGATGTCATTATTTGAAAACATTGAATTTTTGGCCTACTTTCAACAGTATCAAATTAAATTGAATTTGATCCAGTGCTAATTGAACTGGTTATCCAAACAGCAAATTTATTTGACATATTTTTGATAGATTGAAGCTAAAATAGTAATTTGGTACACCATATTTTACCGAATTTAATTAATGTTGGAAGTAGGTCTTAAAATCTTAAAAACCATATCAGGTTTTGAAAAAAAATTTCTCCTCTGTTCCTCATTTAGCAGAGTCTATCCACAGAGAAAACAACTTATTACATGTTATAGGCACTTAAAGCCACTCTCAGTGCTGGTTTTATCTGACCAGTTCCTTGTCCAAGAGATGGGACCTTAGAAAGTGGAGTGCTTGTATAATTTCTTAAGTCTGAAAGAAAGAGATAAGTCTGGGGAGTAACTCTACACTATCAGCACTTGAGTTTTGAGTGTTGGGATAGTTAGAACAAGATAACTTGGTAGTTTATAATAACAATGTTGTTTATTCTGCTCTTCTCAGGTTTCCAGTTTCTGCACACACTGTTTGTGCAGAGGGGAAGACACGAGACAACCTGGACTGTATTAAGAAAATTTGGCTATGCAGATGACTTACAGCTGAGGAGAGATTACACTTGTCCCCAGTAAGTGCAAGACAGTTATACTAAGTGCCTTT
This sequence comes from Hydrozoanthus tunicans, assembly GCA_026413305.1. Classification (NCBI taxonomy): domain Eukaryota; kingdom Metazoa; phylum Cnidaria; class Anthozoa; order Zoantharia; family Hydrozoanthidae; genus Hydrozoanthus; species Hydrozoanthus tunicans. Next base: position 7,332 of record JAOBAT010142851.1, read on the forward strand.
GTTGCACCTCTCCCAATTTAGAATTCCAACACATGTAGTAATGTCTTTTTTTAATACATTTAAGGAAAAGAACAACGTTTTTTAAACAAAACATGTTTCGGTCATGTCTCTGACCTTCTTCCAGGGCTCAAAGTGCGTGACCAACTGGTCGCAAATGCAAGTACTAACTTTTTAAAAATGCGCCTAAAAAATTGAAGTTAGTCGCATTATTGCACCTAACGTAAATATTGAAGTGTGATTGAAAAATCGCAGCAAGTTATTCACATTCACGAAGATAAAATTTCTGGAAATGATGGTGAATCATTGTCATCTTTGTAAAAGTTGTAAACAATAAGAAAAGCTGTTTTCCACTGTCTCTTGTCTGGTTTTTATCATTTTTTTTTATCTGCATTCGTCGGTGATCGCCTTGCGACCCCGTCGTTGCCCACTACACAATTGGATACTTCGTTTATGTTCCTTGAAAGAGTTCATGCATATTCCGCTGGCTAAGATAACTAAAGGCTTTTAAGCCTTTGCGCCTAAAATTTTGGAAATGCGCCTGATTTTTGAAAGTCGCAAAAATGCGCCAAGAAAAAATGACGAACTTTGAGCCCTGTCTTCAGTTGTAACTGGAACTAAAATTTACATATCTACTGCTAATAATGAGCTAGTATTGTAATTAGTAAAGGCAAGTACAATTATATCTTTAATTCTTGAAATTCCTGCTTGAATAAATATAAATAGAAGAAAAGAAAATTTGAACTAATTACAAAAAAGACTTAAATTGACAAGAAAAACCTGCTTGTTTAGATCTGCCTTTTCCCATTGGATTTGGAGGGCTTCTTTGATTTTAAGTTAAAAAACAGAGGGAGCAGAATCAATAATGGTGAAATTATTTTCAGTGCAAAGATTTCTACAGCTTTCAGAATTCTGCAGATGTTTGAACACATGAGAGACTCTGTTGATAAATGCTCACGTACACGTGTTGTGAAATGTTGGGAGGTTTTGCCAACATAACGGGTACTACAATCAGCGCATTTTTTAATAATTGTCATGGTTGCTGGAAGTGTGGCTTGAAATTAAATTAGTTAATAGTTAGTTTAATTGAACTTATTCCTTGTCTTGCCAATTCTTGTATAGGATTGACATGGGTCCTGACAACACAACTGAACTGTCTGATGCAGGATATGAATTTCTGATAGATCTTTTTAACAGATACGACAAGGTAATGTGTCTTCATGGAAAAAAGTGTTTTATATGATTATGAACTCAAGAAATGTGTTTCACTTGTGGGGTTTCTCTCTACTTTGCCTCTGACATGTTGTGACATTAAACCTATTTCCCATATAATCACATGTTGAAGCTAAGATAAGAAGATTGCTGTTTATTTTACCTTTTGAATTTGTTATTTTTACTTATGGGTTGAAGGGAAATAACCAAAAAAATTGGTTTGTTGAATGGCTTGATAGTACTGGCTTGCAGTTTAAATAAAATTTGCTTTTGATTGAATGGGTGAAAATGGTTTTTAGTTGGTTGGATGCATAATAATTTGATTGATTAGATAGAAATGTCTTGTTGGTTGAACTGGGTTGGCCTGTAGTTGATTTGCTGGATAGGGTTTTGCTGATTGTTATCTGGAAGTACTTTAATTACCATGTGTCTTGCTATTCTTTATGCATTTCTTTGACTCTTTTGCCAGGATGAAGATGAAGCGCTGTCACCCACAGAGCTACAGGTTTGTAAAGTCAACACTTGTTAACACAGTAAAGAAAGAAAATTATGGTTGAGGTTGCTATATGTACTAGTTGTAAACACAAAGTTTTCGAGTTGGATACCATGGAAGAAGCCACACATGTCTTGTATTAAACTCCAAACACACACAAGCCATTAGGCAAGGAAGAAAATACAAGTGACAAGGGGCATTTTGCACGGTATCCCATGAAAAAGCATTGCATAACTAAGTTATCCCATATCTTGAAAATTATTACAGTAAATGCATAAAATATTATTGATATACTTGCTGTTAGCGCATGTTCCTAGAAAAAAAAACAATACAAGACCTCTAGCAACATAACACAAAAATGGCTTGTAATGAAACTTGTTTGCCAATAGTATCTGTATCAAATGAATATAAGTGAGATTTACAGTCAAATAAGGAATACAAGATACCAGGCTACATAATGTATGTACTGTAATGTTCATAATCCATCATACACATGACATGCAGAATAAAATGTCGCCATTTTGCAGAAAGAAAATCAAATAATTTTTTTTTTGTTTTTCAACTTTACTCATGTACATCCGGGATAGATTCATTAAATAGACCAATTGATTGAAGCTTAATTAATGGGGTGTACATGCAGCTGGTCATGACGCGATGGTTGAGTGGAATACTACCTGTTACAGAACATTACGGAACAGCGAATTTTTAACGAGACGAAACGGCGAGACTTGAATCGAACTGAACTGAAAAACTCAGTTAACTAAAATATACTAAACGAACAAGCAACTAAAGAAATGTAACTGAACAAAAACTCTAACGTTCTAACGTTCAATGCAGGCAAACATAACAGAATATCTAATTTACAAAACGAATACAGCGAGGTGCGAAAATAACTTTAAATACAAGGAACATTTAGCGCTTGCGGCGAACAAGCATTTGCAGCGTTCGGATCGCTAGTTAACAAAATAAACATAAGCGTAACTAAAGAAACTATCAAGCAATAAGAAATACAAGTAAAATAAAGGGAAAACTTACACAACAGTTCTTGGTTGACGTAGACGAACAAATACGACGAGCCGAAGGATGGAACTAAACTAACAATCTAAAAACTTGGTTTTTAAGCAAAATAAAATGTCACGTGATAGCAGAAAAACAAAAGAAAGCGCGGGAAACGAAAACATTTAAATTACAATACATTACGTAGGCGGCGGCGCCGTTACACTACCCGTTGTTTACCGCAGAATAATTATGCAACGGTAATCCTGGCCTCTGATTGCCTGTTTTTCAAGGTCTGACATATTTTTTTTGACAAAACCAATTATAGGTCGAAATTCTTTCAAAACACAGTTTTCCATAGTGTAGAGCATGTTTGAGCCACTATTTCCGGTGTTAATGTTTTCCCTAGAGAAAGCATCTGAACAACTATTTAACGACTATGTTTTGTGGCTGTTGCAGGAATTGTTTAGCCTATGCCACTCAGCCCCTTGGGGTGAAGAGGTTATCAACTCGGTTGAGACAAACGCCAAAGGATGGATTACTCTACAGGGCTTCCTTGCACAGTGGACGTAAGTTGCTGACTTCTATCAAATAATGAACTGTCGCCCTTGGTGTTTAGCTGATAGGCTCGACACTAACACTCTACCTACTACTTTGTCTCCCCTTTGGTCGTTCAAGTGTCAAACTGTTCCTTGTCTTGACTGCTCGTATGGATTGGATTCTAAGTATACTTTAATAGATCAAACTGATCCAGCTGTATAAATGAGTATAACAGTTTCTGCTGGGGCTAACCTGTGGTGGGTTACTGTATTTACTGAATGAGTGCCACACTACTTATTTTCAATAGGGGCGTTTATACGAAGTACCATCAGAATCGTTGATGAAGTTTAATATAAGACAACCACGAATCTGAAATTAACCTCAGGAATTTGTTTTTTTGTAATTCCTCCCTTTTTAGCTCAAAGTGAGTGTACTTTAAAGTTCTTTTATCTAATTCTGTCTAAAGAATTTTGGTATTGATTTTTATTGTTAAAAGTTGTTGTCATAGTTTACAAATACAAGGTTTTTTCAAAATGCTGCCCCCGATTGAGCGCCGCATTTCGTGAAGATGTGAAAATTTTCAAACGAGTAAATACGGTATAAGGACCTGTTCAGGGGAAGTCAAAGCTCTGCCTGGTCATCACAGCGGAAATCAGGATGGTAACAAGCGTTGACCTGTCGCCGGGCCCACACTGGCTGGAGAGATAGTTTAGCTTAGGTTTTAGCTATAAAGGTTATAAACAATAACAATATAGAATAAACAGAAAGAAAAACATGTTGTCGCAGATGGGATTCGAACCCACGTCTCCCAGATTACTAGTCGGGTGTGATGACCACTACACTACCGCAACAACCATGCTGGCAACATAGCTATCTTATGGCAAGTTGAATAATAACTTTATTTCACGACCTCGGCAAATAGAATCTCATCAAGATCACATTAAAAAATCGAGTACCGGTTTCTGTTAATATCATTATGGGGTATTGGCACTCGCGCCCGTCGGGTTCGAAGTGAATACAAGACTGTTACTTCATTGATAAATATGCTGCAAGGATGATTGTCCGATTCTATATTGTTTTTAAAAGCTCGAGAAGTTTGTTTTTCTCTCCTTGCATCAAGGGACTCCAAAGTATCTATGGCGTGGTTTAGAATGTCCGTAGAGCGATTTTTAAGGAGCTGTAGATCCTCGGTTAGATAGTTTGGAATGCCTCCCCAAATGGGTGAAGCGTACTCCAGAATAGGGCGCATCTTCGTAGTGTAGGTGTTCCCATCTTTTTCAATAGGATCTATTAAAGCCTGTGTAATGGTAAGTTGAACAGTTATTTTTCTGTATTCAGGCTGAGTACGTATCTGGATTACACCCAAACACTTGCCCACCTTGCACACTTCGGCTTTTCTCACTGGGACAACGAGACTCAGCTTTCAACTGCCGTCACAGGTAGGACTGGTACTGGTGAAGGAACATAGAAAGATCTACAGTATAACAGACCACGTGTTGCTGTTTCGTGTTGAAACTCTATAGGATGCGAGTCTACTAACACTTCAAGATTTCATTGTGCTTGATGTTGTATAATCACGGAGCGAATTTACATTTTACTACTTTAGCTATGTAAATTTTCGGACTGTTGGACAAAAAACTTTCGGACATTTTACCCGTAAATTTCAGAAACAAGACAACACTAACTACACTTTGAGAATTCATCAATAAAACTAAACTGGTTTAGAAAGAACACCAAGCCTATAAAACGCCAAAAATTTCAAGGGTAGTGAAACAGTTTGATTCAAGCCAAATACAAACCCAGAGGAGGAACTTGTCGACTTTCGGGAATCTGTCATTGTATTGGACGATGATAAAACCGAGTTGTGAAACTACTTTACAGTCTGTTAAAATGGGTTCTTGACCGCACACTAAGATTTCAAACCTTGTTATGTTAGATCAAAGTTAAACTAAACATGTTTCAAAACTTCCGGAAGTTCATTTTTTAGGACAATTAAGTTTTTGGAGGTTTTTTTTGTCCAAAAATCTAATAGCCCAAACATCTTCGCATTTGAAGCATGTAAAAGGCAAAAGCAACAGCAAGAACTAATGTAGTCATACTTAGAAATTGAGATGTGTTCAAATTAAGGACGCTAGAACCTTTCCAATCAGGGCCGCCTGATGCATATCGAAATTGGTCCCAGTCCAGGGCTCTGAGCACCCACGTGAAAGGTGATAGGGAGTGGTGCGACAGCCTGCTTGCACTCGTCAGGCTACCAATCTTTTTCCTTTTTTTTTGACACGGGCTGCAGCTAGACGTGAAGCCAACTACTAAAAAGCTGAAAAGTTTTTTTTGTTTACTATAGCAAATGACTGCAAGGTTAATTCAGGGGGCCATGCTTCGTGCTGAATGAAACTGCATAATCATTGCTTCGGCGAGGCAGACACGAATCAAAACTTGTAGTTTGCTCTTATTCCGTATGCTTGTTCCTGGCGGATTTGAGCGCGTTCGATGTTCCTTCATCATTGACAAAAGTTTCTTTGTTGTTACTATTTTTAAAATTAAAAAGGCAATATAGCAAAACTAGTTTATTTTTAAAGTCAAATCGAGCGAGATTTTCTCAAAAAATGTCAGATAGAGTATTCAAAAGGTTGCAAAGTTTCCTGAAATGATTGACTGAAGTTATATTAGCTTTATTCTGGTTCGGATAAGACAAAATTTCAGCAGTTCTCGTCATAACTCAAAACATGATTTGATATATCCTCACATAAGAAATTTATAGTTTTAATTTCAAGCTTACAACAACAGAAAAATAGCCCTGGAGGGGGTATTTGTATCAATCATATCTCAAAAGTTAACCTGGGCACACCCCTTTTTTATTCCATTTTTGCAGTTTACATATAATGATTGACAAATGAGGAAAGTTTGACAAAAATCTAGGTGAGGGTTCTTTTTCGATGGAATGACCTTAAAGGTTCTTAATAGTCCGCTATAAGCAGCTCACATCGATTTTCATTCAAATTGGCCTCAGTTGTCACGTAACAGCACTAGGATCTCCTAGCTCTTTCGACGTGGTGTGGATTTTTTAACTCCCCCAACCTCTCCGATATCAACATCTAACTACTCCTTACACATTCAGTACCAAATAGTTAGACATTTTGGTAATGATAAAATGCAAATTGATCAATCTACCGATGATGAAAAGTAAAAATCTCCCAAACTCGTTCCACGAAAAGTATGGGCTCTAGTTGGGAGAATTTAGCAATACAACTGGGACTGAAAAGGAGATTCAAATATACTTGAAAAAAAGTTAAAAAAACTACTGACGGCAATAATTAATTCTATAAATGTTAAACTATGAAAGAAGACTTTCTGAACCTGTAACACAAATGGAAGATAATACACAATGCACAAACTTTATTTTTGAGTGATAAAACAATAATTTAAGAACTCGCTGCGCTCGTGTGTAAAATTTTGTTTTTAAAATGAGAAACTAAAACCATACCTCATTCCTTTTATGGTATTTTTCTCTTGCTTCACCGCTAATTATAATCTTTTCAAACAAATGTAACAAAACATATAAATAGTTATAGTACTAGCGTAGTTTAAGCTCTTAAGTTAGTTCTTTTTAAAAAAATGTTTAAGATAAATAAATATGTGAGTTCTAAGTATGGTAAGGCATTTGCTGTTGTCGATTCAGTAAAGTTTGAAAATGGCGAAAGTAAGGCGCTTTCATTTTTGGAAAATGGTGCGAAAAAAATATCCGCAAACTTGAGTGACGGCAAAATTTTAGGTATGATGTTCAAAAAGACAGAAACAGCATTGAAGGTTTATTGAAGTGTGAAAAGGGAATTGATAAGTTTTTGGTACTTCACGTTTGAGATATCAAAAATTGTGTTACTCAATAAATGGATTTAGTGAAACATCACCGATGCGAGTGTTATAGATGCCAGTAATAACGCTGCCGCCCATATAATATTAATAACATGTTTTATGTCGAACTAAAGGTCCTCACCTTAAAGTGTATATATCTGAATTGTGGAATTTAGAGTGTTAGAAAGTTTGTCGAAAAAGACGAAAAATGTCGTTTATTTCATTAAAACATCTAATTTGCATATTTGAAAAACCTTAATATCTCAGCAGCCAAAAGAGTTATTTTAATGAAATAAACGACATTTTTCTTCTTTTTTGACATACTTTCTAATACTCTAAGTTCCACGATTCCGATATATACACTTAAAGTCGTACTTGAACAAAAAAATTTGGTGTCTTTTGTTCAGGGTATTAATGCGGCAGTTCGTATTTGGTGTCCCTAGGGAGTCGGTGAAACCAAAGAATTTATGCTAAAAATAAAAATTGGAAAAATTTATTATAATATCAAAAATAAAAGAAAACACCTTTATTGTTGCACTCCATCAGTAATAATGTTCTTAATCTGCAATATAAAATCTATAATTGCGTTTAATCTGTCCCAACTAACTCAAGTTGTGTTTGTTTGCTTGTTCCCAGTCTGTTCTCCTTTGTCTTACGTCGCGACCAGCTCTGTGTCTCGTCTTATTCAATCAGCGAGGAAAAAGATCCGTTTGGCCTCCCCGCCATCTTGTATACAGGGTTTAAACCCAGCTCTCGCAACTAAAATCGGTATATACCTCTCACTGTTGTCAGTCCTGCTGTTCTTTATCGAGTAGGAGCCAGCCTGTTTGGATACGAATATTATATAAAATTTAATCAATACACTTTTTAACCTATAATGCTGTTGATTGCACATAATTCAATTTAAGCAGTCATGAAAACATTTAAAAATCAGATCCTAATAACATGAACAGAGTTTATACCATCAAAGTAAATAAAATCAACAGTGGAATGAAAAAGAGATGTGAAATAGAAGATAACAGTAAAATAATATTTGTAGCTATGTATGGTCTTGGCGAAGCCCATGTAATTTTTTTTTGCTTTTTCGTGCTTCTGCTTGCTGTATTGAGCAAATAAAGTCTACTATATTTGTTCGGAATTCAGTTGCACTCCGACTATCGTTTATTTTTGCATTGCACAGTTTTTTTTTTATTCAGCTAGGAATTGTAAATCGACGTCCATGTTGAGAAGTCTGCGTTCTTTTTCCTTTTTAATTTTGAGACCATCTCTCATATTAACTCGCGTGTAACGTGTTTTTTATGTGCTGTAATTTTTTCAAAGCTAGATTCATATGTTATGTATTTTCTAAGTTCTTTTATTTGCTGGTATTTACCCTTTATTTATATTTGATATTCAAAACTCGGCGTTTACTGTGTTAGTATAGGTAATTGTTTGGGGTCGCTTCACGCCAAAGGCAATATGGAAAAACTGAAATTAATCTCAATTTTATGAGGAACCATGCCATTACTCATGATAATGAAAATGTTTATCCATGCAGTTGTATAAAGTTTACAATATAACATAAATCACTTACTGGAAATAATAAGTGATTTTTTTTATATCGTAAACATGTGATTACATGTTTATGATATCGAGGGCAAAATTTCTTCATTTGTAATAGTACCGACACCAGAAAGCGTTGCTTAACTGATTTTATTTATCCCAAGTTTTTCGAGTTTAAAAACCTTTGCAAACTCCGGAAACGTTCGGAAATCTTCGAAAAAGGTTTACAAACGTTTCTAAGGCGTTTTTATAACTTTTTAAGTTTTTTTTTTCGAAAATCTTCAGAAAACATCGGCAGTACACCAGCGCCCAATCAGCGCCGAGTATTTTGCCCTGAATTAAGAAAAAACGCCCCCGTTGATATTCAATCAAATCGAAATAATTTTGCCTTCAATGTTATAAGTCAAATAAAAGGTTGTGTATAGTAGTCTGAGATTAATAAGCCTTGCGGAAAATTGGGCATCATTAACAAGCTCCCATTGTGTTCTTATAGATTCTTTTTTTTGCCTTAATGGTTATTTTGAACAGTTTTTGCTAACCGATTTAAGGTAATTGAAAAAGTGAATTTTGACATTCTGTGTGTATTATAATATAAATATTTTCGAATGAAGTGTCATTTGACATAATTCTAATTTAAGTACATTGTGCTCCCCCCTCCCCCGCAAAATGCGCCTCGTGGTCTTTAGGAAGAGACTCTCTCTCCAGGTATTTGCCCCTCTCGTAAACAGGCCCCGAGTGCTAAGTTTGCTATTAATATATTTGAACATTAAACTGTGAGGGTGTTTTAGTACTTTAGTAACATCAGTTGTGATCAGAGTGTACTTTAACAAAACTTATCAACCCTTGAAACTCGCTATCCTTCTTAAAACGCAAATTTTTGTCTATGGATAAGCACCTCCCAACTCCCCCGAAAAAAAAAACCTTTAGAAAAACACAGAAAAAGCTCTTCGACAAAAAATAAGCCCAGGCATACATTTTGTATTTTGGCAGTCTGTTTTCTAAGTGTATATTTTGACCAAGAAACTCTCAGTTCTCAAGCTGACTGATATAAACAAGTTTTTAGAATCTGTAGGAATTGGAAAGGGGTTAGGATTTCAATATTGTCATGGGGAGTTATGGGGGAGGGTCTTAAAAGGGTCTTTCAACAAGGGGAACAGCGAGCTGGGTTAGCCTGCTTTTAGGCGGCTGTATGCTTTTTCTGGGGCAGAAAACTCAAAGAGCAAGGCGAGGTGCTGCCGCCATTCTTGATTTTGGTACTGAGCAGGAAAACCCCTCTTTAAATTTTTCACTCGCTCCCAATACCGCATGGTCGCGAAATCCGAGATAGTAGCAACGCGGTGCATTGTGAGTTTTCCATGCTAGAAAGCATCCAAGCAGGCTAGAGTTGGCGAGAATGGGCCAGAAAAGAAAGGTATGCTGCATTTTCATGCATTAGGTAAAGCAAGAAACTAGATGTATAGTGGGAAGAGTATCTTACTGTATCTGAATTACTAAGTTGTTTCCTTTCAGTAACACGCAGCAAATCTCTTGATCTGCAAAAGAAACAAACATCAAGATCTGTGTTTCAATGTTACGTGTTTGGTCCTCCAAGTGTGGGAAAGGTAAGCTTCTTGTCACTTTTGTGTATGTCTTGTTGTCTGTTAATAATAGTAATTAATAATAATAATGATAATGATAATAATAATAATAATAATAATAATAATAATAGTGATAAAAATAATACTTTTTAATAGAGTAAACAAGGTAATTTTAATCTATTTCCTTGCGATCAATCATTTATTTTATTTTTGCGATCATCAATTATTTTTCTCAATTTTGTTTTTTGTGTTCAAATTTCCTGAACTTTGCTTTGCAAAGTCTTAACTCAGTAACAGGAACTGGAACGAGGTGAAATAAAATGCGAGTATTGACTGCAGAAGCTTGTGTCGCCTACAACAAAACTTCGCGACAATGTTAAAGCCCCGAGTACAGGCTGCTCTAACAGCCTCTTGTCTAGACACGAAACACAAGGGAGCACAGAAATTCTCATTTGAAAGTGTACACTCAGACTACCTGGTTGGAACCCTGCTCTTACCGATCAGCGTGTGGGTTGTTTTAAACGAGAGACTAGACCAACGGCTTAACGCCCCTGCCCAAGGATGGTGTAATAAAAAAGGCTACACAAATGTTCAATCCTCAACCAGACCGCAGATCTACAATGCTTGACAATCAGTTATCTTACTGACAGAGCCAAGCACTTGCACTTGCACGATAAACAGACATAGTGGATTTATCGTAGTTGTTGCGGTACCGGCAATGATCAGTGTGAACCAACCTCTTCGGTTTTCTCGTTTGGGGTTTCCTCGATCTTTAAGCGGTTTGAAGGGCTTTAGCTTACCAGATGATAGAAGTAGCATTTAATCATAATGTTTGACTGTTTGTGTGTAGTCCTGAGAAGGGCAGTTGCCGTAAACACTCTAACAAACCCCCACTACTACAGTACCACCCACCCCCTACTCCAGCATAAAGAGAAGGAGCTAAACATAAGGCGTGTTGTGTCTAAAGTTTATTTTACTTCTTTTCTCAATTTTCCTAGTTTCGAGTTTCTTGTGTTTCAATTTTTTTCTTATCAAACTGTGATTTAACGGTTTTTCTGCCTTTGGCAAGGACAATTTTTAAATAACCCCCCTATTTATTAAGCCCCCACCCCGCTTCAATAAGAACCCAGTCTGGAAGGTCTAAAAAAATAAGTCTTCGAGCTTAAAGCGTCCATCAGTATGGCTGACCAAAAGACGCAATAGATCGAAATCCATCAAAAGCTAGAGAAATGTCATGTTTATAAATTCTCCCAACTAGAGCTCGTACTTTTGTTGTAGCAAGTTGCTTTTAATCATCAGTTGATAATCTTGTTTGATCATTTCCCATTTTCAGTTATGAGAAATACAGTGGAATCCCGGTTTAACGATCTTCGGTTTAACGATATTCCCGGTATAACGATAAACATTCGTTTCCCCGGCAAAAGTTATAGTAAAATGTATGGGGCAGAACCCCGGTTTAACGATATTCAGTTTGACGATATTCCCGGTTTAACGATGGGGATTTTGTTCCTCAAGAGCAAAATTTTTCTCGGTATAACGATAAACTCAACCTGACAGACCACAGGAAATGCTGGTCTTATAACAAAACAAACCTAATTATAAAACATCCATGCTTCTGTCAATAATCATTGTTCTTGCTTACGCTCCAGTAGCCATGAATGCAGATTGATGTGTTTTAAACCCTTTAGACCATTGTTTATCTGCCTTTTCTTCTGTACCTTTCAACAGTTCCCTTTAATAATTTTAAAAATAAAAATGCGTACGTCACCTTTTCCCGGTATAACGATCATTTTAGAAATTTTCCCACAATATCGTTATACCGGGAATCTCGGTATAACGATATCCCAGTTTAACGATATAATTTTGACGTCCCCATGGCATATCGTTAAACCGGGATTCCACTGTAAAGATAAGTGGGAACTCGTAAGCAAACAGAATTAACATTTTATTCGTTTCTGCAGACTGCCTTCATACAAGGATTCATTGGCAAGACATTAGAGGTATTAACTGAAGCTTAAGTGTGTTAATGATGGTGATGGTGATGGTGATTATGATGATGATTATGATGGCGATGATAATGATGATAATGGTGATAACAATGATGGTGATGGTCAAGGTGATGATGATAACGATGATGATGGTGATGATGATGTTCTTGATGATGATGATGATAATAACGATGATGATGGTGATTATGATGATGTTGGTGATAAAGATGATGGTGGTGATTATGATGATGGTGGTCTTGATGATGATGATGATGATGGTGATCACAATGATGATGGTGATGGTGATGATGACGATTATGATCTTGATGATGATGCTGGTGATGGTGATGATGATGGTGATGATGATGATTATGATCTTGATGATGATGCTGGTGATGGTGATGATGATGGTGATTATGATGATGATGTTGGTGATAACGATGATGGTGGTGATTATGATGATGATGTTGGTGATAACGATGATGGTGGTGATTATGATGATGATGTTGGTGATAACGATGATGGTGGTGATTATGATGATGATGATGATGATGATGATGATCACAATGATGATGGTGATGGTGATGATGATGATTATGATCTTGATGACGATGCTGGTGATGGTGATGATGATGATGGTGATGATGATGATGATAATGATGTTGGTGATGATGATAATGGTGATAACGATAAAGATGGTGATGATGATGGTGATGATGATGGTAATGATGATGATGATGGTGATGATGATGATTATGATCTTGATGATGATGATGATGATGATTGTGATGACAATGATGGAGGTGATGTGGATGATGATGTTTATGATAACGGTAATTATGATTATATTGGTTAAGATGTTGCTGATGATGGTGATGATGATGATGGACTTATGTGGCTTTAGCCCTTTGGCACATATAGAACTCAGTAGAACAGCAATATTATTATATTTATGGATGGCCCGCGTTTGAATTAGAATTTCTAATCTGAGTCCGTAACGTCGGTAACTTACATTCTGTAACGGTGTATAGTTCAAAATATTTACCAAACTGAAACTTTTTCTGTAGAAACACCAATGTATCATGTCACTGACTTTACCACATCTTGCCTCCCTCCCAGACCACAGATCCCGATAGAGTCGTTTCTCATTACACTATCAACACAGTTGAGGTGCACAAACAGGAAAAATACCTCGTGGTAAGTCTTACACTCCGTGTTTCATTAACTTAACATAAACTTAAATGATGGTTCATAGCATTTGATGTGTTTATTGTCTGTGTGTGCGTTTATCTCCAAAATGATCGCTGACCCTATAGCTCAGTTTCTCCTGATTGATCTTTTTGTTTAGCTGTTGTCTACAATTTAATAAAATTAGGGAACAAATATGACACACATAATTTTTTCCCCTTTTCTGCTCTATGGAAAACCATAGGAAAATTCTTGCGGATCGGTTGTCCTTGTTCTGGAATTGACGAGGTGTGGAAAGGCAGAGCTTTAAATCTATACGATAAAATAGCTTTTGACTGTATAACTAAACACTTAACCTATTTCAATGGCAGAGTGTCTACGTGTTTTAGAATATACAAGTGAGGCAACTGATCTACTGAATTTTCCTTTCAAGACTAAAGAAAGATTTGTAAGAAAAAACTACTCTTCTTGTTCACACAGAGCGCGACAAAGCTCATGCATGAGCAGCTTGATTTATAACAACAAATGTAAAAATAAAGCTTACTGACTTTGAAATACTTTTAAACCAAATTTTGTTGTATGCTTGGTGTTTTGAGGAACAGCATTTTTCGTAAATTTTTCAATGTCGTTATCCGAAACAGACACGGAGGGACTACTTTTTCTGTCCGCCATTCTGTTTCAGCGTCATTATCTACTGTTTCAGAGGTAAATATTGTCTCACATCTACTGTTTCTAAACCAATCGAGCTGTGCCCGGTTGTACGAAGCCAGGATAAAAGCTATAGGTCGTCACTAGTAAATCAAAGATTGTTTGACTCTTTTTTGATATCTTTATCTCTGGTTGTTAAGTGAGTGGAAGACTCTTAAAGTAATGGTAAAATATGGTGTCAAATAACTTTGTTTATAGTTTTACTGCGTAAAATAGAAAGCACTTATCCTGGTATATACTAGATTGATTTTTGCTCGTGTTGTTGATCCTGTTCCTCCCATTTGTGTTTCCTGGTAGCTGCGGGAAATTGACTGGGAAAACAGCGGGTTTCTGCTGCATGACAGAAGGTGTGACGTGGCGTGCTTTCTATACGACTCGACAGATTCTACGTCATTTGCTCGAATTGCCCAGCTACACGAGGTATACTATTGGCTATACTATTGTTCAGTCTCACCAACTCGAATTTTCTGAGACACATGTTTGTAGATATCATATTTATATATACATATAAACATGCACAATTTACGTTTTTAACAACTAGCCCGACAAAAGAAAACATCGTTCAATAAATCCAAATTTTGGTCCAAAACTTGGATTTATTGACTGTTTTCTTTTCACAGGCTAGTCGGTATAATGACGTTTTTCAAACTGTCAGATCAACATGGCTTTTACGTATTTAATGCAGGGAAAAGTGTTCGAATTACTTGAGCCATGGCGGGTTTGACTAAGTTCTAAATCTCTTTGTCGTGAAGACAATTTCGGGGTTAGAGAGAGCCTTCTTTGTGCGTTGCGTTATTTAAACATTACAAAACGACAATAACAAGTGGCACCGTAAAATTTGAAAATTCCTAAGATTTTCCAAAATGTACGCATAGCAAGAAAAGACACATGTGCTCAGTCCCGAGAATGACGTCACTCTGCCCCAGGAACTGCTTTGTTAACAACTAACGTGAAGCTAAGATTACAACTATACCATCGTTTTCTTGCACTATCAAAAGCACAAAGTAAGCAAGGTTTTTATTCATTTGATGTATATGTGAGTCGACGCAAGGCTTGATATATAGAGGTTTAAAACCTTATAAAAACATGGATCAGGCGATATTAATTTTCATTCTACTAAGAGAGGTTTTCGTGTTACGGGTGTTCTAGAATCGAGTGTCAACTAGTTTTCCAAGCCTTCAACATTAGTTCTCCATTGTTGTTTGCCGGCCGTATTCGTTTACGAATATTGTTCTTTAAAGTGCATTTTAAGTGCAAATTTTAGATAGACGTTGTTAGTTGAGCAATACCGATGAAAGTATTTCCTCAAAATTCTTGATTGTTCTCGAGATACTACCATTTAAAGTTCTTAACTGATGACGTCATGTGTGGTTCTTTATTTAGTTATTTATATCTGCTGCCAGTCCATAACCTTTGGGTGTATTCAAGCCAAACTTGGGCTGCTGATGCATCTCGAGGTAGACAGATCATCAATGCAGGTTTGGCTCAAATTTATCCAAAGGTTATGGATTGTTAGCAGGTTTTTAAAAAAAGCAAAATTGTCGGAACCATACATGACGTCATCAGTTGAGAACTTGACAAACTTTTTTCACCACTATTCCTCATTTAGCAAGGTCTATTCACTAAAATATTAAAATTTTTCACTTCAAATGCACTTTAAAGGAAAATTGGGGGATATAATTTATATTTGAACGAAGGTTCAGTGGTGTCTCAAACACTACAGCAAGTTATGAAAAAGTACATGCATAGTTACAAACGTCACTGGTTTCCGCGCGGTTAGTGAAGAACTGATGTTTGATGAAACGAAAAGTTTAAAGTTTTTCTATTCCATTTTGTGATTTTTTGTTGTGTTTTCCAGAAACTGCCCAAAACTGTTCCATGTTTGTTTGTTGCTACTAAGACGGATGAATCAGCAGTTAAACAGGTAGCTGATTGTAGCAATAATGGTTTAGCATAGTTGCTTTACGGTGATGATGATGAAGGTTGTTACAACGATGATGATGATGATGAGATTGTTACGATGAAAAAGATGATGAGGAATGTTAAGATGGGGATGGTGATAAGGATTGTTATATTGATGATGATGATGATGTTTATGATAGTAACGATTATGATGAGGTTTGTTACAATGGGGATGATGATGATAATAAATGTTGATGGTGATGATTATGATGAGGTTTGTTACAATGGGGATGATGATGATAAGGATTGTTACATTGATGATGATGATGATGGTTATGATGAAGTTTGTTACAGTGGGGATGATGATGATAAGAATTGTTACATTGATGATTATGATGAGGTTGGTTACAATGGGGATGATGAAGATAAGAATTGTTACATTGATGATGATGATGATTGTGACGAGGTTTGTTTCAATGGGGATGATGATGGTGATGATGATAAGGATTGTTACATTGATGATGATGATTGTGATGAGATTCGTTATAATGGGGATGATGATGATGATTATGATGAGGTTTGTTACAATGGGATGATGATGATAAGAATTGTTACATTGAAGATGATGATTGTCATGAGGTTTGTTACAATGGGGATGATGATAAGAATTGTTACATTGAAGATGATGATGATTGTCATGAGGTTCGTTTCAATGGCGATGATGATTATGATGATGATAAGGATTGTTACATTGATGATGATTATGATGAGGTTTGTTACAATGGGGATGATGATGATAAGAATTGTTACATTGATGATGATGATGAATGTGATGAGGTTTGTTTCAATGGGGATGATGATAAGGATTGTTACATTTATGATAATGATTGTGATGAGATTCGTTATAATGGGGATGATGATGATGATTATCATGAGGTTTGTTACAATGGGGATGATGATGATAAGAATTGTTACATTGAGGATGATGATGATTGTGATGAGGTTCGTTTCAATGGGGATGATGGTTATGATCATGATAAGGATTGTTACATTGATGATAAAGATTGTGATGAGATTCTTTATAATGGGGATGATGATGATTATGATGAGGTTTTTTCAATGGGGATGATGATGATAAGAATTGTTACATTAATGATGATGATGATTTTGATGAGGTTTGTTCCAATGGTGATGATGATGATGATAAGGATTGTTACATTGATGATAATGATTGTGATGAGATTCGTTAGAATGGGGATGATGATGGTGATTATCATGAGGTTTGTTACAATGGGGATGATGATGATAAGAATTGTTACATTGATGAGGATTATGATGATTGTGATGAGGTTCGTTTCAATTGGAATGATGATTATGATGATGATAAGGATTATTACATTGATGATAATGATTGTGATGAGATTCGTTAGAATGAGGATGATGATTATGATGAAGTTCGTTTCAATGGGGATAATGATGATAAGAGTTGTTACATTGATGATGGTGATGATTGTGATGAGGTTCGTTTCAATGGAGATGATGATTATGATGATAATAAGGATTGTTACATTGATAATGATTGTGATGAGATTCGTTATAATGGGGCTGATGATGATTATGATGAGGTTTGTTTCAATGGGGATGATGGTGATGATGATGATAACGATTGTTACATTGATGATGATGGTGATTGTGATGAGGTTTGTTTCAATGGGGGTGATTATGATGATAATGATAAGGATTGTTGCATTGATAATAATGATTGTGATGAGATTCGTTATAATGGGGATGATGATGATTGTGATGAGGTTTGTTTAAATTGGGATGATGGTGATGATGATAAGAATTGTTACATTGATGATAATGATTGTGATGAGATTCGTTATAATTGGGATGTTGATTATAAGGATTGTTACCCTGATGATGATTCCGATGAGGTTTGTTACAATGGGATGATGATGATAAGGCTTGTTACATTGATGATGATTATTATTATGATGAGGTTTGTTACAATGGGGATGATGATGATGATAAGGATTGTTACATTGGTGATGATGATGATTGTGATGAGGTTTGTTACAATGGGGATGATGATGATAATAAATGTTACATTGATGGTGATGATTATGATGAGGTTTGTTACAATGAGGATGGTGATAAGGATTGTTACATTGGTGATGATGATGATTGTGATGAGGTTTGTTACAATGAGGATGGTGATAAGGATTGTTACATTGGTGATGATGATGATTGTGATGAGATTTGTTACAATGGGGATGATGATGATAATAAATGTTACATTGATGATGATTATTATGATGAGGTTTGTTACAATGGGGATGATGATGATGATAAGGATTGTTACATTGGTGATGATGATGATGATTGTGATGAGGTTTGTTACAATGGGGATGATGATGATAATAAATGTTACATTGATGGTGATGATTATGATGAGGTTTGTTACAATGAGGATGGTGATAAGGATTGTTACATTGGTGATGATGATGATTGTGATGAGGTTTGTTACAATGAGGATGGTGATAAGGATTGTTACATTGGTGATGATGATGATTGTGATGAGATTTGTTACAATGGGGATGATGATGATAATAAATGTTACATTGATGATGATTATTATGATGAGGTTTGTTACAATGGGGATGATGATGATGATAAGGATTGTTACATTGGTGATGATGATGATGATTGTGATGAGGTGTGTTACAATGGGGATGATGGTGATGATGATAAGGATTGTTACATTGATGATGATGATGATTGTGATGAGGTTTGTTACAATGAGGATGGTGATAAGGATTGTTACATTGGTGATGATGATGATTGTGATGAAGTTTGTTACAATGGGGATGATGGTGGTGATGATAAGGATTGTTACATTGATGATGATGATGATGATTGTGATGAGGTTTGTTGCAATGGGGATGATAACGAAAATATTATTAATGTTAGTAGTTTTGTTTTTGTTTAGGAATATGAAGTGCAGCCAGCTATGTATTGTACATTGAACAAAGTCCCTCCGCCCAAGGTGAGTGTGCTTGTTTTATGAGTTCGCATGGGTCTTGAAAACCCTCAAGATTATGGGAAATAGAAAATATATACACCAATATATATTTAATCGAGTTCTCTAAGTATTTATCAGAAATTGTGTATAGTGCATCGTAAGGTATTAAGAAGGTTGACATCATTCAGTAACATTGAGTGAAGTTGAATCAGTTTTGCCACCTTTCACCAAAGTGTTTGTGGTAAGATACAAAATATCGCTTGTTACTAAGTCATGTTTCTTCGTGCGTGTTACCCAGGCCTTCACTGCCGTCACTGCATCGGACGCCATGAGGGATACTTACAGTCGGCTCGCCCAAATGGCCGTTTATCCGTAAGCAATGCTATTGAAATTGCTAAAATATATTTAAGAACGCTAATTTGGGATTCCAGAAATGTACTTTCTAAGGAGATTCGCGTGTTAATATTCTGCAAAAATGAATGAGAAAGAGCTAGTCTTTCCCATGGAAGCCGCCTTATTGCTCTGACGTCTGAAGTCACAACATCAAATTGTCAAGAGATTCAGCACTGTTACCTTATTTGGACTATTTTATTGCTTGCAATTTTCTAAATAAGCAATAGAATAAACAAACGTTTTTCTTTTTTTAATCAACTTTTTAAAAAGCTTGCGTTTTTTCGGCAACAGGTTGCAATTTGAAGTTATGATGTCGCGGTATCGTTCATCGTGCTATTTTCGTGAATTATCTGTAACGTTGCTGCTTAGTGAACTGCCCTCAGAATAACATTTTCTGGAAAACCAAACAGTTGTTCTTAATCAAATATAAAGTTGTTCAGAGTGAAGCTACCTTTAACCTTTTTTGTTGGATTTAAGACATATCAGGGCTGGGTTGTTCAAAGGCTGTTTAACTTTAACCCTGGTTTTAAGCCAAAATTTAGGCAGTAATTTTTTCTCTTTGGAAAGTTTTACTGGTTTTACACTTTTCACAGAAAAAACCAGTCCCTGTAATGTTTGAAACAAGAACGTAGGTTTTTAAACAACTTAACCCTGGATTAGTGCTAATGGGCCTTCAAATCATTGGGCTCAGGAACGTAACTGCTGTGTACTTGATTGAGAGAAGGCCGAGAATGGCTGGAACTCAAGCAGACTGCAGTAACTTACTTTGTTAAGAATGCAAACGAGGAAAATGCACGACGTTTTGACTTCCTGACGTCATTTTCAAGTGAAGTAAAAAAGGCATACAAATTAGAATTAATACTGCGCTTCTAAAATGCATTAAAGTTCTAAACAATGAAACAATAAGAGCTATTATTTAGAATATATACTAAGGTTCGAACGATAAAACAATGAAGCCAATTTTAAAAGATATGAAATAGAAGTAGTAAGTGATCTTGTCTTTGGTCTTGCAGACATTTGTGTGGGCCTGGTGCCGACAGCATGACGTCATTCTGGCTGGCTGCTGGTGCCGGCGCTGCTGTATGCGCAGCCCTTGCTTTTGTGGTTTTCAAATACTTTAAAAAGGCGGGGTCCACCACGTGATATTGGGTGCACCTTACAGGTGAGTCTAGTTTCTCCATTTGTGCTTTGGCCAAAGTTATCTATATTACCCACCCGTGGTACAGTCATAGTTATTTACAGTACCTACCCATGAAGTGCACGGCATTTTTCTTCACCGGAATCGCAAAATATGTCCTCAATGTTTTTAAACAAAGAGAATACTTCGAAGGATTTTACAGCATGAAATGTAGGCCATATTTTTTGTAGAACACATAGAACTATGAAAAGAAAAGTTGTGTCCAAATTTGAGAACCTTGTGGATGGGTTTCAGTTTGTTTTTGAATATCTTATCAAGCAATTATTTTGTTGATACTTTTTTTTTCAGAGTTTTATTAATTTTAATGAACTATCAAACCTGTATGTTTAGCAATATCTAGTGTTAGTGTATGGCTGCAGTTTAGCTGTTACCTCTATAATATTTTCAATATAAAAAGGTATTCTATCACGACTGTCCAATTACACAGTCACAATGGCTAAAATCACTATACGCATTCCAAAAGCAAAAACGAAGTTGTTTTTTTTCTCACACACGGAAAAAAGGTTTTAGGTTTAATTTCCCGGACCCTCTAGTACCTGTTGAAACACCCCATTACTTCAACCTTCTCTTCTCAAACAGCAGTACTTCTCGTTTTCATAACGGTGTACCCTCAAAACACAGTTTAGCTTTGCGTCTCAATCTAAAAAAGTTCAATTACGATCGCGTCCACAGCTGCACATGGTCAATGAGTTTTGGGAAATTTGCAGGATAGGAGAGCTTTTGAACAAACGATAGAAACCACTTCGCAAATACCAAATCAGGAATGGGTGAACCCTTTAATATCTTGCTGATAGTTCAAACTGTTTGTGTAGCCTTTATTGCAAAGCTAGCTTGCGCAGCAGCCTTACTTCTGTCTTTTTTTTTGGCGTTGGATCAGTTTGCTTATGACTTGGCCGCGCCACTTGCAGTAGAGACTGAGACGAGAAGTAGTCCAATTCTTTACAACTACGATTGGCGCGGCCAAGTCATAAGCAATCTAATACCACGCCACAAATAGAGGAAAAAAGAGCGGCCGGTACGAAGGATTTCGCAAACCCTACCCTTATAGGTAGATTGTCTCAATGGTAATAGCAAAACAATATTCCTTTGGACCGTTCATTAAGTTTTAAGCAATCTTGGGCAAAGAGATATTAAATTCGGCATACGGCTGAAAATAGAGCGTCTCATCTGTGAAATTATTAACCTTGATCACATTCGTTTTGATTCGTAGAAAGCACTGGTTTCAAGTTTTGCGCCGATGCTGGATCAGTTAAGAATGAACGATGCGGATTTGGCAAAGAAAACCAACTCCACTGAAGCTTGCAAGAAGTAACACAATTTGAATCCGAGCGCGGAGTCGAGGGTTGTTGGCATTAAGTTTATGCATAGGAATCCTGTTTTTAGTTGTCTTTTTGACCAAAAGATTTAAACTTACCGATAGAATTTTAAATGATCCTAAACTTTAAGGAGGAGGAAATCTAATTAAACGTAGTCAGTGGTCTTAGTTGTGCCAAGTCTTCTGATTACATTGGACACCATTTAATCACCTCGTCTTTTAGGCATTATAGTTTCAAGGAAACACAAGATCGGTACTTAATATATTCTAGCTTCAAAGCGTTTTATTATTACGACCGCACGCTTTTATTGTGATTAAACGGGTGGTGGATGAGATATTGCGTTGATAGTTGAATAATTGTTTCATAGTCTTAACAATGTGGCCGATCCTATATATGAATATGCTATGGCTTTGTCTTTGAATTGTTGATCTTTTGAAACAAACCTGTTGTTAATGTATCGGCTAAGATGGATTGTGGTATTATTGCTTCCACCTCCACCTAACGGATGGTTCCAAATCAGGTGTTGGCAAAGAGAGTAGCTGCGCAGTTCGCATGCATTTCTTTGTGGTTAAAGATCAGCTAAAGAAAAAAAGAAAAGTTTTGTATTTTGAGTTTCTTTATTCAAACAATAATAGAATACAAAACAGGGAGTTCTGCAAAGGGCTGCCGTCTGGTCCATTGTCATCATCTTCCAGCATGGCAACATGGTGGTGGACAGGCACTGATGCAAGTGTGTGCGCAAACTGCTGGGCAGGGGGGAGGAGGTCCTGGAGGAGCAGGGGGGCCAGCCATACCAGGAGCTCCAGGGGGGCCAGGTGGACCTTGATCACCAGGAGGACCTTGATGGCCCATAGGGCCTGGGGGTCCCATTGGACCGTCTCTTCCTTTAGGTCCAGCAGGTGCGCCCATTAGACCTGGTAAACCAGGGGGGCCAGGAGGTCCTGGAAGTCCGGGGGGTCCTTTAAGTCCATCAGGGCCTTTCGGTCCAGGCAATCCCATTGGTCCATCGACACCAGGTGGGCCTGGTGGTGGTGGTGGTGGTGGAGGAGGAGGCGGTGGCGGAGGGGGAGGGGGTGGTGGTGGTGGTGTGCAGCATGCCGGAGTGCATGCTGGAGCACATGAAGGTGCACAACCAAATCCGCACGGGTTGGGACTTCTTTTGGCACTCAAACTGTCAGGTTTGGGGACTAATGAAGAAAAAAATGGTTGAGTTAAGTTAACGCGATGTCGAGTAAGAGCAATCCTCTAAACCATTACTTGTTTGCGTCCAAAAGTTTCAAAGGTGATTTCTTGAAACCCTGGAGGTGGGATTTGGGTCAGGGGATTCAGTGTACTCGTGCCTGGTGCTCAATGAATCTTGGTGGGAGTTTGGGGATTCAGTATATGTTGAGTCTTGTGCTAAATGTATTTTTGGTGCGGTTTGGGTCAGGGAATTCAGATACATTGAGCCATAAACAAAACATATCTTGGGTACGGTGGGGTTTGGGTCAGGAGTTCAGTACACGTTGAGCATTATGCTTAATATCTTTTAGGTGGATTTGGCTCAAGGGATTCAGTAAGATTTGAGCATCGTGCTTAATATCTTTTTGGTGGGGTTTGGGTAAGGTGGATTCAGATTCAACGAGCCTTGAGCTAAATATATCTTGGGTGGGGTTTGGGTCAGGGGATTCAACTTCAACTTTTTTATTGAAATATATTTATTATAGTTTTACATATTGATATGTTTAATTCAGTATGAATTGAGCCTCGTGCTAAATTTCTTTTTGGTGGTGTTTGGGTCAGTCGATTGTATACATTGAGTCTCCTGCCCAGTATGTCTTGGGTAGGGTTTGGGTCAGGGGATTCAGTATACATTGGGCCTTGTGCCAAATGTATCTCTGGAGGGGTTGGGTTAGGGGATTTAGTATACATTGAGCCTTCGGCCCAATAAATCTCTGGTGGGGTTTGGTTCAGGGGATTTAGTATATATTGAGCCTTCTGCCCAATAAATCTCTGGTGGGGTTTGGTTCGGGGGATTTAGTATACATTGAGCCTTCTGCCCAATAAATTTCTGGAAGGGTTTGGGTCAGGGGATTTGGTATACATTGAGCCTTCTGCCTAATAAATTTCTGGTGGGGTTTGGGTCAGGGGATTTTAGTATACAGTGAGCCTTCTGCCCAATAAATCTCTGGTGGAGTTTGGTTCAGGGGATTTAGTATACATTGAGCCTTCTGCCTAATAAATTTCTGGTGGGGTTTGGTTCAGGGGATTTGGTATACATTGAGCCTTCTGCCCAATATATCCCTGGTTGGGTTTGGGTCAGGGGATTTAGTATACATTGAGCCTTCTGCCCAATAAATCTCTGGTGGGGTTTGGTTCAGGGGATTTAGTATACATTGAGCCTTCTGCCCAATAAATTTCTGGAGGGGTTTGGGTCAGGGGATTTTAGTATACATTGAGGGGATTTGGTATACATTGAGCCTTCTGCCCAATATATCCCTGGTTGGGTTTTGGGTCAGGGGGATTTGGTATACATTGAGTCTCCTGCCCGTTATATCTCTGGTTGGGTTTGGGTCAGGGGATTTAGTATACATTGAGCCTTCTGCCTAATAAATTTATGGTGGGGTTTGGTTCAGGGGATTTAGTCTACATTGAGCCTTCTGCCCAATATATCCCTGGTTGGGTTTGGGTCAGGGGACTTGGTATACATTGAGCCTTCTGCCTAATAAATTTCTGGTGGGGTTTGGGTCAGGGGATTTGGTATACATTGAGCCTTCTGCCCAATATATCCCTGGTTGGGTTTTGGGTCAGGGGGATTTGGTATACA
>JAOBAT010142863.1:0-11405 GCA_026413305.1 Hydrozoanthus tunicans
ATCAATCGGTGAACGGACCAATCAGCCACGGATACCAGAATCTGGTATCGCAGAACAGTGTTTTGAAAGGAATGTCCGCAGGCTCTTCTTCCCCTTCCCTCTGCCCAGTCCCCTTCTCAAATAGTTTTGCCGAAGAGCCTGTTCACAGGCTACGTGATGACGACTTTGGCGTAAGAAATTTCTGATCGAATGCTTTTTAAAGTAAATAAGTTTTCGTTGTACAGTATGTTAAGAAACAAAATTCTACGCGAATGTTTAGGGAAGCAGGTATTTTCATATAGGTTAGATTATATGGTTAAAAACTTAACCCAATCAAATAAGGATACATCCGAGCAAACCAGTAAAGTTAAGATTATAAATGTTTTAGTTACTTTTTATATCTGACGACCCGTTTCATATAGCTATAAATGTTAGTTATTAAAAAAAGTACTCTAGAATTTCCTTTAAGAAAATATTATTTTCACTCCTCGTCTATTTGGTCGAAAATTAGATAGTTTCAATAATCCGGAAATTAACACGCTATCAATTTCCGTTTTTTGGTCAAGGCTGCTGCAACAGTTGGTGTTCATATAGTGTTACGAGCACCTGTACTTAATGGCGGGTTCTACCCGCACCGCTTCGACTGCAAATACAGGAACTTTAACGGGTATTTTGGATTTGAATGTCTCGAGTAGTTACTTGAAACTTGTAAACACTTGAACGAGCAGTAGTTTTTACGAATTGCACAACTCAATTACCGCCACTTCTGTGTAACTGTTCAAACTTCTACGGTAGCACTTGGGTACTTCATATATGTATCAACACATTTATACACTCTAAGTAATTCAAGACTTACAAAGTAGCCCTAAGAAATGTATGCGTAACTAAAGTCTCAATGGATGAATAAAGCACAGATGTGCGATAGCATGCAATTTTCGTCGCATGCAATCAAAATTGCAGCACATCACTTCTGTGTGCGGGGGCCTGCGATGCAATTTCTATCGCATGCAATATTGATCGCATGGATCAAACATGTTTGATTTCCTTAAAAACGAGTGCACCTTGTCGGAGGTTATTGCATTTTCTCGCAAACGTGTGCGGTGAATGTGCGACAACAATTTCGATTGCATGCGACGAAAATTGCCTGCTATCGCACAAGTGCGCGGTGGGCTTAAGGACGGTGATTAAGGATTCTAAAATATGGAAGATAGTCCACGAATAAGCAAAAATCACAACTTCCCAGAAGAAAGAATGGTTAGGACAACAGGCAAAATGACGGGCACGCTCAGAAAGCTCTTAAATATATCTTGTGTTCGTTTATTCGCTCCCCAAGATTACGTTCGGTTTTTCCAATGTGTTTAGCTCCGCAGCTGCACGTGCCGTGGTAAACGACGTGAGACGGTAGTTTATTTTTGTCTATTTTTGTTAAATAGGGACTTGATTTTCTTTGTTTTCCAAAACTTGCCCTAATTTGAATAAACAGTGTTCATTTCAAAACATCAACAACATTAACAAAAATATTCAATTCTTATTTTCCTATATTTAAAAATGTTTAAGTTTAAATGTCTTTGAAATTAGCAGGGACGAATACTTCTTGTTCTTGTCTTCTGCGTAACTTTAAGTGGGGTTTCAGCACTTCCCGCCTTCCTTAGAATAGACCTTTTCTGGGTTGTTGGTATTTCTGCAACAACATTGGCCTTGTTGTGGTTTTGTTCTACAACCAGTTGACTAGCACTGGTGTTCTGCTTGTCTTCTGTTATACTTTTAATTTTTGACACGGGCTTTAGAAACTGCTTGTTTAATACTCCTTATCGTCTCACTGCCTGACTGGACTAGATGGGTCTGTGTGAGAGCTTCTCGCTACATTCAGCTGGTTTCCATGTCTGGTTTCTACGCAGGGTTTGTACTCTTGTCTAACTTCAAATTCAGGTACCTGTTTTGCAGAACTTGGCGTTTTGTCTTCTACACATGAGTCTCTGAAAAACAGCTTTGGCACGACGTTTGGCCTCAAGAGACTTGGTGCTGTTCTTATATGAGAGTGCGCGTTCTGCGAGATTTGAGCCTGATATTTATACCTTCAGTGGGTTTTTTTCTGTAGTCTAAGAGGGCAAGCAAAAGGGTCTTTACCATTTACCATCACGAGCTGTTTTCCTGAATAACTGCTTCACAGTATGACGGCTGACTCTGCTTTCCCATTGAATTTGGGATGATGTGGTGAGGATGTTACATTACTGAATTCCAAACTGAGCGAGAACTCGTGAAACATTAGACTGCTGAACTGAGGGCCATTTTCGAAAACCACTATGTCTAGGATGCCATGTCTACTGAGGTGCCCCGAAGAACGTTGATCAGACTGCATGTAAAGTAGTTTTCTCAAGCTTGCTAACTTCCACCTACTCCATGAATTTGTGACGGCAAGAGTTCTTTTACATTATTCGTTTAGTATACCCTGAAAAATCAAAGCGTGTTGCGCAATCTAATCTCGGCGAGCAACCAACAAACGTGAAAAAAACAAAACAATTACTAATGAAAAAATCATTAAAAACCTAAGGTTTTCGATTAGCATCAGCGAAATCTTTAAAGGCACACAGACTGCATTCTTTAAAACGTATTTATCTCCTGTTTCTTTCAGAGTCTATATTACTTACTTGGCGAAAACAAAGATGAAGTTACACGAAGAAAAAATGTACTTGATGCTTCTTCTTGTCCTTCTGGGAGTACCGATCGATTCTTCAACTATTAGTAAGTTAAAAAAAATTAACTTGGACTGAAAAAACAATATAACCATCTTAGTTCCCCTTTACCTTAAACCGTAAAGTAATTGCTTCTGAAAAGAGTTGCTATGATTACCGAGGAGTGATAAAAGAACGCTAACATTTCCATTCTTCTCAAGGCTTGCCTATAATGAATATTCATGAAAGTTGATCGTGACAAAAATTGCGCAAAAAAGCGGATGCTGGTTAATTGCTCTACAAACGAAAAGGAAAATCAAAATTGATAGCGTCCCCACTCATATCTGTTTTTATAATTTTAAAAAGCTGCCAATAAAAGGAGAAAGTAGAATTCTTTGTGTTGGCTATAAGGAAGCGTGCCTGAAACAGCCTAGGGAAGTGAAAACAGCAGCAAAAATGTAGTGATAAAAACAAAAGATCTTATCAAATATACGGGAAAAGGATAAAATATGGTTCACCTAAAAATTGTTCCTTAAAATTGATGGAGCCTTTTGAGGTAACTTATCAGTGTCCTCTTTGTAGATGGGTGTATTAGCAATACTACTTTCCAGGTGGGTGTCTTAGCAATAGCATTCCCTAGCTAGCATATAGGTAGCAATTTCGCTTTTCGTAAGTGGGAGTCTTAGCAATGTCGCTTTTTGTAAGTGGGCGTATTAGCAATAATACTCTCTAGCTAGTATATAGGTAGCAATGTCCCTCTTTGTAGGTGGATGTCTTAGCAATAGTACTTTCTAGTACATAGGTATCTTAGCAATGTTGGTGTCTTAGCAATACTACTCTTTAGTAAATAGGTACCTAAGCAATGTCGTTTTTTGTAATAATAAAAATAATATAATGATAATAATAATGTCGCCCTTTGTAGATGGATGTCTTAGCAATACCACTCTCTAGTACATAGGTATCCTCGCAATCTCGCTCTTTGTAGGTGGATGTCTTAGCAATACTATTCTCTGGTAAATAAGTATCAATTCTAGTCACTAGTATATAGGTACCTCAGCAAAATCGCTCTATGTACTGTGCCTAAGGAATATCGCTCTTTGCAGGTGGGTATATCAGCACAACTACTCTCTGGTAAATAGGTACCTTAGCAAAATTGCTCTTTCGGAGGTGGGCAGGTGTCTTAGCAACGTCGTTCTTTGTAAATGAGTGTTTTACCATTACTACTCTCTAGTATATCTAGGTACCAAAGCAACATCGCTCTTTGTAGGTGGGTGGGTGCCTTAGCATTAGTACTGTCTAGTACATAGGTACTTAGCAAATCATTGTTTGTCGGTAGGTGCCTTAGTAATACTACTCTTTAAAAACTAGATACCAAAGCATTGTCGCTCTTCGTAGGTAGGTGGGTACCATAGCAGATCGTTCTTTGTAGGTGGGTGTCTTAACAAAACGGTTTTTCTAGGTGATTGTAACAAGCAAGCACATGTTATCAAAAGCCACGCGTTGTTAATGGCATTAACACATTCCCAGGGGAGTGGCCATGGCAGGTTGGGCTCAACCTCTTACCTTACGGGTCACACATAGCCTGCGGCGGAGTTCTGATCGCGCCTGAATGGGTGCTGACCGCCGCACATTGTATGCTATTCAATAATTTATCGTCATACCGCGTAATGTTGGGTAAAGTCGATCTTACAATGATTGAAACAAAAGAACAGGTAACGATACTTGTTGCTCATATGACATACTTTTTTAACCTTGCCTTTCTTTTTTGCGGTTTTGGCTCAAGGAGTCACGAGAGAACAGGCAATAGAACTCGAGGTCCCCCTTGTGGACTACCACCCCGGGCCTCCGGTTTTACGAAGACACGCAGGTATCAGTACCCGTTAACAGGTTTTAAAACAAAAGTAGCACCTTCTGCTCAGTTATTTGAAGGCTGCATTCGAACCCAAACCTTCCACACGGCAGACTGGCTCCTTAATAAGTAGCTAACCAGGCGGTGCAAGTAAGCTTATAGAAATTTTAAGGACTGTTTTTTTTTTTAATAAAAGTCAACTTTTTTGAAGTCTTAGCTTTTCACTTTATAGCCTAATCTTCTGCAGCATTGTTTGCTTCTAACTCCGGCTACGTTTGTTAATATTCAGAAGTAGTTAAAATATGATAGGGCAGTTAACACTCCGGGATAATGTACAAACACGTTAGCACCAATTTAACTCTTGAATTCCTGCAGTATGTCGGTGCAAAGAGGATTGTGCGGCACGCGTTATTCAACATCAGCTCACCGTATGATCACGATATAGCTCTCATGCAGCTTGACAAGCCCGCCATGATGAACACGCGGGTTAACCGGGTGTGTTTGCCCAAGGAGGTTCCTCCTGAGGGAACCACGTGCTATATCACAGGTGGGTTGGCGCTTTTGCTCCACTGCAACTGATTTTAAAAGAGAAAAGAAATTAAGGTTTGATAGATAAGTATAGTTGATGATGTGCGTAACTGTTCAATATGATATCCACACAACAGCTAATATAGCCGACTGGTTATGAAACCGTCGTTTAACTAAAGTGGTGAAGTGGTGCAATTAAATCGCGCCTTTTTTATATGATTGCTCAAAAACGTTTATGATGATCAGTTCACCCCCAGCGGACCTGAAGCATATATAGGCGCAATTGACAACTGCTTCAAAGCGGTCCATGTCTGCTGATATCATTTTACCGACCCCGGAAGGATGAAAAGCTGAGTGGCCTTCAGCGGGAAAGAAGCTAAGGTCATAGAAATAAATTATGTAACCCTAGACCAGGCCAGGAATTGAATCTAAACAGCATATATTTTGTATTATGCAAATCCGCGTTTACTCTTTTCAGGTTGGGGATCCACCAACATGACTCCTGAAACAGACCCCACTAACCTCCAGCAAGCCATCATGCCTATCGTCACCAACGAAAAATGTGCTGCCCGTTTAAGCACCCTCCCAGTAAAAGGACTCAGGAAGGTGGACAAACGACTGTGGAAAGTCACCGATACAATGATATGTGCTGGGAACAACACGGAAGCCAAGATTAGTGGCTGCTATGGTGACAGTGGCGGACCGCTCGTGTGCAAGAATAACGCTGACCAGTGGGAAGTGCAGGGAATTGTCAGTTGGGGAGATCAAGAATGCAATCCAAAGAATTTTTATGAGGTGTTCACAAGGGTTGTGAAGTTCCGTCGGTGGATCGAGGATATTATACTTCCAAGAAAAACTGTAATTACATGAGTTCCACTCCTTTACAAGAATTCTTGAGATTATTGGGCGAAAGAGAAAATGAAATCTGTTACTAAAATAAGTAGTGTTTGCTACATCTTTTAACATGTCATGTCATATTCTCGAATAAAAACGTTGATTTAATTTAGGGCCAAGTTCCAATGAGAACACAACTTTAACGCTTGATGACTTGACCTGACATTCATTCACGCCAGAACTTCAACATCTTTGATTAGAAACGATAGGCATGCACTCGTGTGTTTTTCAAAAAGCTTAAATTGCATTCGCCCTACGTGCCGGCTCGGCAGTTTTGATACTTTTTAAAAAACCTCTTTCGTGCAGAATATTTCCAAATTCAACTCCAGGTCGTGTGATAACCTATTCTTATAAAACAGAGGACTAAGTTTCTTTGATTTGATTGGATATCGATTAATGGGGGATTTTTCTTTTAATTCAGGGCAAAATTACTAGGCTCTGATTGGACGTTAGTATACTTCCGCAGGAGGTTTTCCGAAAATGTGTAAAAAGTCCTAAAAAGGCCCTAGAAACGTTTCCTAGCTATTTAGAATTTCAAACATTCTTGATTTTCCGAAAAACTTCAGACTAAATATTTTTTAAAAAAAATTGAAAAACGTTTAAAACCGTTACCGAAGATTTCTAAAAGTTTCCAGAGATTGCAAAGGTTTTCGATTTCGAAAACGGTTGGGATAAATGAAATTAATTAGTTTAGTCTTGTTTAAGTCCTCGTGTCGAAGAAGAATTTTGCCTTTGATGTGAAAATACTTTGCGACTATGGAAATTTGGAAAAAATTGACAACACTCGTGGAAATTAGTCCTCAACTATACTCGGCCTTATTCAATTAACTATATAAGTTGCACTCCACTCAGTTAATTGATTGTCAATCAAACCTGCAAATTATTACGAAATCAAACTTGGCCGACTCGTTTTCAAGTATCGATAAGTTTGGAAAACTCAAGAAATTTGATAAAAAGAATTGTTCCATTTGTGCTTGTTGGATATGAGATGATTTATTGCCAACTGGGCGCCTGCGTCTTAGGCAGCTTACCATCTCGTACCTTAATTACGAAAATATTCACGCGTTGCTTGGATGCTCACGCAAAAGAAAAAGCTGCTCAACTTTTGGCGGCTGTCATTTCTTTTAGATCACCCAAAGTGACACCCAAAAATCGCTACAAGAGTACAAAAAGTCCGTTGAAGATAAATATCTAAACCAAACAATACCTCAACAACTAAAAAAAATTGTGAGAAGAGCAAGGTGACACCAGGGGTGAAAGACTTTGGACTTCTCGACTTGAACTGCTGCTTTGATTTTTCCATTGCCATTGGTACGTACTTGTAGTTTCAAAAGATCAAAGTTACAACAATTTTGTTGTGAAAAGGTCAATGAATATCTTTTTAGCACATTTCATAGTTGTGTTTTTACTTTGGAACAGTCTTAACGAAACATTATCAGGAAGTGTCGATCTCTTGCCCTCGGACATCAGTACAAGTGATAACTTCGACAAAGACTAGAAACGTTGGAGCAACACTCTACTCGGCGCTGCTGCCTCTCACATTCTTGTGAAGTCTCTAAAGAGGCGCAGCACCCCATCATGACTGACTCTGAATTCAAGCATCTTCTGAAACAGAAACTGAGACGGCTAGACACAAGTCTAAATCTAAGTCCAAGTCCAGTTCAGCCGCCTGGGATAAGTATCGTGAGATTAGAAAGATTTCCAAAGCCGTTATTGCCTTCAAACATGCAAAGAGATCTTTCAAGCCCTGCCTGACATCCTTAAAGGGGAACTAAACCCTAAAATCAACTTTTGTCAAACAAAATCTTGAACTGAGTGTGAAAACGATATTTAAAAAAATTCCTTGTATCGCACTGACTTTCCGGAAATTCGGGTTTAAAACACGTTACTTGACGCATTGTACCGGAGGCTTAGAAATCGGGTTAAGCGGAAAGATATTGAGGCTATGACGTCAGATATGAGTAACAATTGGCTCGGGCTGAAAAATTCTTCATTGGAGTGAGATTTCGCACACAACATAAGTTGTAAACTAACTTTATTTATCGTCGTTACGTTGGGAGTGGTTACCCATTCTCCCAAGCCAGTGGCTTTTATTTAATCGCTCTACGGCACAGATCTTGGCGTGAAAGTCGATTTTGTGGAGGGAGGAAAACCGGAGAATCTGGAGAAAAACCCTCGGAGTCAGAAGAAGATCGACAAATCTTAGCCCACATGCAAACCCAGGATTCGTCCCCGGGTCCACAGAGGTGGGAGGCATAAGCGCTAACTACTCGGTCATCCTGACTCCTTGTAACTTTCTCTCTTGATTGTGTAAACAAGGTTATGAGAACAAAAACAGTTCAAGCTTTCGCCCGTTCCCCATAACCTACGTCACACGTTACCTTCGTTTACCACTGACAAGTCGACAAGCACCCACGCTTAATGACCCCAAACGACCCGAAAACACGCACATACAAACTAGAATTTCTCGGAAAATCAGTGCGACAAAAGGAGAAAAATATTTTAGTAATATTCTCAACGCCTTGAAGGATTTCATTTAAGAAGTGTTAATTTTAGAGTTCAGTTCCCCTTTAAGACAAATCCAAAGAAATTCTGGTCTATCTTCAAAACAGTATCTGGGCACATAAGTGTTCCAAA
This sequence comes from Hydrozoanthus tunicans, assembly GCA_026413305.1. NCBI lineage: Eukaryota > Metazoa > Cnidaria > Anthozoa > Zoantharia > Hydrozoanthidae > Hydrozoanthus > Hydrozoanthus tunicans. The sequence continues at coordinate 8,560 of JAOBAT010142863.1, forward strand.
CAAGATGATATGAACGCGGAAGGGCCACCCTAAAGTTGTAGCCGACACTCCTGCTGATATTGCGACATTACTTAACAAAATTTTGAGCATCCCCTGACCGACCAACAGTACAGCGCATTTTCTCACCGTCTGACTTCTCAAACTCTTGTGATATAAACCAGCTCAGCGATATCCAGCTTGCTCATTCTGTCCTTTATAAAACAGAGCAACAGGTCGCGACAAAATTCCAGCCATGCTGATAAAGAACTGCGGGTCATCCTTATGCTCGTCTCTATGTGATCTTTTTAACAAAAGCCTCCAATTGGGTATGCTACCTTCTGACTGGAAAATCTCCAACATTACGCCGTTTCACCAGAAAGGAGCTACCACAGGGGCACCCAACTACCGGGCAATTCTCTTCTATCTATGGTTTCAAAGGTTATGGAACGTTGTGTGTACAACAAAACGATCGACCATATCTTAAATTGACCGAAACCCATTTTAACATTGATTGTCACCAAACGTTCAAATCAATCTGTCCTAAATGCCATATCTGTCGCCCAATAACCAGCATTGGTGGCAGGCCTTGTTGTTACTAACTCAAGTTGTTAAAGTTATAACTAGTGTTAGTGCGTGTTGTAAGTTGCTAGTACTAGTTTTAAAATTGGAGCAATGCTCTGTGTAGACTTTCTAGCCTTATGGCGAAGCTAATAAAAAAAGCAGTGATCAGTAATGTGAAGTAACTTCATTCTACTCTTCTGTAAAGCTCTTGGTTTCGTATCTCTCTATTTCTGTAACCCTACTAGTACATATTTAAACAACAGGAATGCAAGTATGCTTTGCAAGCTTTTACAGAACTTGTATACTGAATCTCGATGATACCAGAATTATTGTTGAGGCACATGCATGTGATGAACTGTTTACACTCCTAAATTTTATAATCCAACAATTAACAGGCGCGGGAGAGAGGGGCCGTTTAAGGTAATTCCCCAGTTTTGCATTGCGCATCTTTACTGCGCATATTAGAAATTTTAAGTTGTTTACACATTTTTGTCATATTCTAGTGAATGTTGAGCTCCCGAAGACATATCAGAAAAAATAATGCAAAAAAGTAGTTTTCTTCATGATATATGGGGCTTTTTGTTTAACTCGGTTCCAGTCTCCTCTCGGAAATGGGGTAAAAAAGCACATGTTTTGACAGTTTTCCTAGAGTTTCTCCTAAACAAGCACGGATACCCCACAATATTCTTTCGGTAATCAGTCAAATTTCAACACAACTCTCTGAAGAGAAAGAATAGGAAAAATCTGAGTGTTGCAAGTGTGGAAAAATATAAAAAACAGAGATAAGAATACGCTGTTTTTTTGAGGTATTGAAATATAGTAACAACAAAAGCACACAAAAATGCCTCCTTACCAAAAATATTTTGTTTATCGTTACAATTTACGTTATCATCCTTTATTTCCCTTACACTCCTCGACGTTACCTTGGTTGCCACATAAGAAATTTATAGTTTTAACTTCAAGCTTACGACAACAGAAAAATAGCCCTGGAGGGGGTATTTGTGTCAATCATATCTCAAAAGTTAACCCGGGCACACCCCTTTTTTATTCCATTTTTGCAGTTTACATATAATGATTGACAAATGAGGAAAGTTTAACAAAAAATCTGGGTGCAGGTTCTATTTCGATGGAATGACCTTAACCTAAAGGCAAACCTACAACCCTTGCCCACACTCAGGGACCGCGGAGCATGTTTTTGGGGGGCTAAGCTTGCGTATAGAACGACACAACGAGTACCCTAGGCACGAGCTTTCTGGGGGTTCTACCAGCATGCTTCTCCGAAGAAATTTGAATTTTGAACTTCTAATTAACATCTTGGGAAACGCGTTTATTTTTATCGGTCCAAACAAAATTTAGTCACTTTTTTCATTGACAATGTTTGTAAGTTCTCTTCGATAACTCCTAGTGCAGCATGCCAAGTGGAAATATCAACACTATTAACTAAAAACACTGCAAAGTAAACCTATTTAAAGTTAGGGAAAAGGTCAAAACAATGGTATTTCCTAGGAACCCAGTTTAGGGGGTTAATCTTGTTAGATTGAAGAAAGGAAGTTTTAGGTAAAAAAAAATTAAGCTTTCAGTATTTTGTCCTCAACGGAACGCCATACTTGACAGAATAGGGCCCAGGCTCCCCCTCCCACAGGTTGCTGTGCGGCTCCCGGTACGCGTTTATTGCAATTGCGGGCGCTACAAACGATATCTTGGTAAATAATTAACAATTATTCGCCGAAGGCGAAGTGAATATCTGGTGAATAATAACCGAGACTAAGTCGAGGGGATTATTCGTCACCCAGATATTCACTAAGCATTTTTTAACGATGTCAGGCACAAATGTAGCTAAGAAAGATGCTATAAGCGGCCAGTTCAAGCAGAAAAACAAACACAATTATTTCATTTACATTGAAGGCAAATGCATGAGCCATTCTGGAAACTACCAGAGAGGAAAATTGCTCCCAGATTCAGGCCATTGGAGCTAGTTTGACAGTATGAAGTGCTAAATGCATGGTTGGTCGCATGAAGGAACTGTGGATTCTGTGCTAAAACGCGACAAAGCTGCTTGTGTTGTTTACATTTTCCCTCTTTGACAAGCTGTTTCAGGTAGGATTTCGGTGTTTTATTATCTTCACTAAAAAATTGGTTTTCGCAGTGAAAATTTTTTAACATACAGTGTTGACTTGAGATGATGATGGAGAGCCACTCGTCATAATTTGACAGCAATTTAAGAGTGATTCTTTGTAAGAAGCGACCGGTCGATTTTGGCGTCCGAAAAAATTATCCTTGATATTTTGTTGGGAGATTACACAACT
>JAOBAT010142874.1:0-11405 GCA_026413305.1 Hydrozoanthus tunicans
TCATTATCATTATCATTATCATTATCATTATCATTATCATTATCATTATCATTATCATTATCATTGTCATTGTCATTGTCATTATCATTATCTTTATCATTATCAATAGAGATAACTAGTACTGCTACTATATAATTATTTGTAAACTAAAACCGTCGTGTATTGAGGCCTACAGTAACCTCGAACTCACAATGTGAAAATATGGAAAGGATAATACTCGACCTTTTCACACACAAAACGCTCTACAAAAAGGTTCAAATGCTTACGTTGTGTTCACGCTTAGAGATTTGTGAAGCTGGAGCAAGCGGAGGTACAAGGTGTGCGCAAGAAAATGGAAGTTTTCCTTTTCTTGTGTCTGCGGCCTGTGTTTGCGTCTATAGTGTGAAGACGCCTTTTATTGTTTTGCTACCTAGCCGTACTAGTGGCACAGCATTCGGACAAACAACAAGTTTTAAACTTTATGTAGAATAGTCGAGAGCCCTTACCACAGCGGTAAACCTTGCGGTGTATATAATTATTTGTCGCTTTAATTCATTTTTAAAAGTATTTTCGGCGTAAACAGATGATATTCAGATATAAACTGCGAAACTTTAGAGTTTATTTGCAAACTTTTGGCTGGTATGGCGAACAAAATCATACGTTTGCAGTGAGGCGTTGTTCCTAGCCACAAGCCGTCGATCTGGCAAGTCTGCGAGCTGCCACCCATCAGGTTGTGTCCATTCACACAACCATAAGTACACACTGTACCGCGCCGTATGTTGGCTCGGCCGTCTACACACAAGCTCGGATTGATGGAACCGCGGAACGGAGCTTCAAGAGCTGGGCAGTAGATTTCTAAAAGGTGATACATTACATGAAAAGGTCAAACTTAGAGCCTTTTAATGATAAATGGAGTTGTGTTTATTCACCGCTGTTTCTAACCTAGTTCAAACTACAAGTGTTACAAGTTTAATCAAACCGTAGTACTCTTATGATCAAGCTTTCACACGAATTTTACCAAACCTAACCAAAACGCTAAATGAAAAAAGCACAAACAAATTTGTACAATATGTAATACTGAAACATGATATTAAAAATACTCTTTCCATATACAAAACTTTGTGAAAAACACTGATGTAATGAAAATGCAAAATATACGCAATATGTAATCTATGGTGTAGAACACAAGTAAAAACCTAAGAAACGGTTTAACTCGTCCCATTAAAGCGCACGAATCACATCATTTCTAGAAACTTGTTTTATCAAAATGGTAACAATTCTTAGAATTTGAAACAATAGATGCTTTTCAAAAGCAAGGCGTCTTTTAATTTAGTTGAGTTTAACTTAGAAGATGGTTCCATAACTGTTTCCAAAAACCGATATGTTCTCCAAAAACCAATATATTCGTAAATGTTCTTCTGAGTGATGACTGACATTATAGAAAATATTCTCTTAACACCAGCAATAGTTCATGATTTTATCCTTTATGAGTTTGCCATCTATTTGTTTCCCCGATACATATAGCCATCGCGACACCCAATAAGACTTGTTTTACCTAAAAAGCAAGCATTTCCTAGTTCACTACTTACTACGTCAGTGACTTACACCGACAACAGTCCTTCTCAGGACTACACTAACTTGGACGATCTCACCATACGACCTATTGTTACTCCTGGGTTCAAAACATTTACAGTTTCAAACCATTCACAGCTAAAATTGTAAAGCATAATTTTACAAAAGTCTTGCTATGTACAGAGTAGACCAACATGTGATACGTGGAGTTCAAGTTACTAATAATTTTGAAATAAATATGTACATGTATATGTAAACTGGAATTCATAAACAAATTAATGTTTGTTAGTGTATTCATTGAGCTCGAATACCTTCACAGTGGCGATCATCGTCCATCAGGCGGTAGCCGGCGTTACACGAGCAGTAGTACCCGCCCTCGTAGTTATGGCACGAGTGCTGGCAGCCGCCATTATCAGTCAGACATTCGTTTACATCTGTAGAAGGCATGATTTAATACTTAGTTTTGTCTCAAGCTTTACACTTAAAACTGTGGATTTAAAGCTTCATTCTGTCAATCTAACGGTCTATTATTAATTTACCCTAGATCATCATAAAAGGTTTGTTGATATATTTCAATATTTCTTAGTTTAACAGATTCTTGTACAGAACAGTGTACAGCTTTCCTGTAGAAATGCTGAGCCCTTTTTGCCGTTTAAACTTTGCATAATAAAGTTTGAGTAAGGACAAAAAACAAATCGTTGCTTAAGTTTCAAACTTTTTTTAATCAAAATTCCAAGCAAGTCTAAATGATTCTCACAACTTCAACTGTAACCTTGGTACCTTTTCGGTAAAAAGTGTGTTTTTAATGGTCTGGCGCTCTAACCGTAAAACTCTTTGAAAGTCTTATTTAGATACCATGATTTTGAAGTAGAAAGAAGAATCTCTCTAATTATCACAACACACTCTCAGTTACAACCCATGATCGCTCGACGTTAGCTTTCAAAATGCATTACGTCCGACACATGACATTCTTTCTGAGCCTGTTTTCATTTCCGAAAACCCACCTTCGCATCCAAACTTATTGGCTTTTAGTTTGTATCCCTTGCGACAGTCACATTTGTAGCTTCCTTTGGTGTTGTTGCAGATGTGTTCGCATCCAGCATTGTTTAGGTTGCATTCGTTGAAATCTGGAACAAAATCATAGAAATATAGAAGTACAGCAAAAGAAGTCGCTGGTGGGAGTCAAGCCCGTGCTTCCTGAATGCCATTTATGGAGATGCTCTGTTCGCCCAGCTACCATGCCTAACGTGCGTGGGGAACTTAGTTATTTTTGTTGGTTTCTGGAAGATGGCTTGTTCCTGCTTGACTTACAACTCGCTTTTTTCTTGCTTGGTACGTCCTATATATAGTGGTAATAGCTGATGACTCATTTTCTGAGAATAAAATATGACACTGTAGGACACATTGTGCAGGAAGATGCACACACCATTTCCAGAAAACCAACAAATTTGACTCATGATTATCAGTCAGTCTCTGTTTTTTCAGTAGCTACGTCCAGAGTCTGACCTTCCGTCAGTACCTTAGTGCTTATCTTAACTTTTCCTTTTCAGTTTAGCTGATTACTGTTACACAATCCAGGCAGGTCTGAACATTTCTTAAAATCGCCGCTTGCACTGTTGTTCCTGTCACTACAAAACGCACAATATACACTCTCGCTCCTCATATTTGCAACAGAAAAATAAGAATAACCTTTAAATGCAGCCAGATTTTTAAAGGGTCAACTATGAAGTTATGATCAACGTACCTTCACAAAGCAGCTCAGAGTCTTCTTTTAGTTGGTAGCCATTCTTACAATGGCAGTAGTAGCTTCCCGGAGTGTTGATGCAAAGACCATTGTAGATATCGCAACCGCCGTTGTTTACTAGGCATTCGTTTTTGTCTGCAGAGCAGAAAAATTTGTATCAATTTTAGGACTCAATAAATAGTTTCATTGCCTTCAAAAGCAAAAAAAACTTGGTTGAAATATTATTTAAAAACTAGAAATACCAGAAACGTACTGCTGGCTTAGTGAGCTGCTATACTACATCTCAAACAAATTCATTTTTCGAAGGCTGGCAGAAACGTATTGTTGTGAAATTAAACGGTTCATTCTGCCAACGTCAAATTTGAACATTTGAAAACAATCTTACCAAGGCAGCTCTTTCCATCGTAGGCAAGTTTCCAACCGTTGCCACAGCCACATTTGACCTTCATGTCACACTGGTTGTAACAAATCTGTGCACATCCGCCGTTGTCGAGCTGGCACAAGTCAGCAAGAACACCTTCGGAAAAAAATTTGGCAAATCGTAAGATGGGTGGGCCGGAATGATTGGGTAGCCTAGGTTAACGAAACATTTCCGAATTCTGTAGAAAATTAACAACTTGAAAAATTTCCTTTTAAATTATAATACTCTACTGTACAACTTACCGACTCTAGAGTAGACGGATACTTCGCAGAGTGTTAATATGCCTTTTCCAAACATCTGTACCGCCACGTAACGCCCGGGTATTGGGGGGTTACATTGCAGTCGTATGGCTTGACCCTGGCCAACTGTTCGAAGACGGTCATGACATGTCGGGTTGGACATGTGATTGCTTAGTAATCCCACACGTACTTCAACGTTCTTAAGACGCTCAAAATGTTTGTATCGGTTGACAAGCAAAACATCTAGGACAAAAAGAATGTTTGAATTCTACAAATCGCTGTCTTTCACACCAAAGCCATAAAAATTCCACAGAAAATAACTCTTTTCATTTGGAAGTATCTTTGCTCACCAGTGACAATGTACTCTCGTCCCAGGTCTACTCGCCACCACGGGTTGTTCTCGTCTTTCGTGTGAGTGCAAGATTTAGCATTGTAATCTGAGTTGTAATTCTCGTCGATAGCACGTTTTGGGAATCCGTTGTACGCCACACTGGACTGGGAAGTGTGCTTGTGTTTAGCCAGATCTAAAATGTTTGAGAAAATTAGTTTGAAAGGCAATTTTAGGTTAAATTTTAATGATATGATAAACAACTTTTTCCTCAGTTTAGCCTACTTTAAAAGACAAAAGAGTACTTCGACCTAGCAATCCATAAGAAGTTATCTTTTAAAGCTGGAAATAAACCAATATCAACGAAACATTAACTGCAATCAAAAAGGCAATTAACGCTGGCTCCTCGCTACCAACTAAAACTTCTTATGAAAATGTAATAAAGTGATTTAGTTAAGTAGGAGTCTAAATGTTTACAGTGTGATGCCATCTATCGTGTCATCCTCCTTCACAACATGGACGACAACGAAGGGATAAAAACAAACTTTGAAACAAACGAAGATTAAACGTACTTGTAGAGAATTTGCTACAAATGGTGGCAATTTCCTCGTTCAACACTTCCCATCTTTGGTCCAAGCGCGGCTTGCCGAAATCGCAGCACTTCTCCAACCGAATATGGCCATCGGCTAAAAGTAAGCAGTAACAAAACCAGCGGTTAAGTCACGGAGATACTATGGGTTGTACAGCGGTTTTTACACTGTTTGTGTATGAAAAACTGTTTTAGCAACAGCTATCTTACTTGGCACAAAGGCAAATAACAGGTGATCTTTGACGACAGAACTTTCTGTGTTCTCGCACTTGCTGTTCAAAACCAAGTAGTCGTTATCCGGAGGCAGCATTCTCTGCAATGGAGAAAAGTGAGAACTGCCGGTAAAACAGTTGACAAAGCTTCACAGCCTTCGAGTATTGATGTAAGTTTAAAAGCACTGAACACCTACTCCTCAAAGTTGTTAGCTAACTCTTAAGGAATATGGTGTGCGCGATAAGTTGAACGTCAGGCATTATAGTGAAGAACATTGGTTTAATAGGTCATAAGGATAAAAAATCAACAAAACTCCAGTAGTTTAATTAGAATTGAAAAAAGTATTTTGAAAGTTTCTCTCCAAATTGTGATTTAAAAGATTTTTTCCTTCATTAAAAAAGTAACGAAGAATAGCTTGGAGTTGACGTCAATACAAGAGACACCCAAAACACACAGAACGGACCGGCTAACCAACACTAAAATATATACCCAGCTGTATATATTAATACTTACCCCAGAGGCAGGGTTCACACACTTCTTGCTGCCAACATGCTGTAAAGATCCAAGTTTGGTGAAAGCAAACTTGTGCCCTCCACAGCTAGAATATAGTCCCAGCTGAACTCCGTCCACTACTGACCCGACGGGCTTAGCGCACTTCTTGCTTGCTGTGTGAATGAGGTAGCCATCTTTGATTTCAAACTCCAACCTGAATAACCGCAATTGGTGATATTCTACTTACTAATGGTTTGATATCAATTAGGATAAGATTGAAATCTTATGAAAGACACTAAAAGTTCCATTTTAAAACAAGGACGTGCAAAGATATCCCCCTCGCTACTTAAAGATAATTGCAGCCGTTTAAAGGACTTGTAGTCCCTTACACACCCCATGACAACAATACAATACATAACTTTAAATTTTTTTCCCGAAAGGTTTTTCAAAATGCTCTTTAAAATTGTAAAAGATAGAAACTAACAATTTAAGATATACATTGGAGTTAAAAACTAGTTCAGATTTACATTTGTCGATAACAGTCATATGCAATCGAAGGTGCTGAAATTGTTAGTATTAGCAACAAGTTTAAAAGCATATTCTTATATATAGATATTAAAATCCAAGGCAGGGAAGAAACATTGTGCTATTGAATCGTTTATTTTTCTCGCGCTACTCTCCATATCTTAGCTACCTGTTTTCATTACAGCCAGAATGAATGAGCAGTTTTGTTCCGTCAGCGATTGCTGAGTAACCCCCCCCTGCTACGTGAATGCACTTCAGTGAGCCAACATGAGTAAGAGAGCCAGGACCGGTCAGACCGGTTTTACCTGAAAGGAAACATTGATAGTCCGTACGTTAGAACAAATGTAGTTCAGCGGGACATGTTAGGAGCAGATGAATCATGAACCGACACGTACACAGCTAAGCATAATCCAATCAGAGGTGCTTATAAATACAAGTGTTTCTGGCTATCCGTATTCTGTACAAACACATACCGGTAGTGAGGCACATGTTCGCCCTTCTTCTCTTCATTGTTCGCACAACCAAGTCACACTGGAAGTTTTGATTGTCTGCCGTTGGCTTGCAGTCGGTCTGCATCAGTTTCTTGCCGCTGTCAGCGCCGTTTGTGTCGAGACAAAGTTTTGTGTACGAGCTCTGTGGAATAGATCAAAACGTTTGCATTGGCACTATAAAGGAATTTGGAGTTTTGCAGCTGATAAAGTTTCTCTCTTGGACTCTGATGTAAAGCAAAAGTAACATAAGATTACTTCATCGATGACTCACCTTTCAGCGGAATTACGACAGATCTGAAAAAAGTCAATTATTGTAACTGATACCTCTTGCACAATATTGAGCAGAATTGTTTAGTAGTACAAACAATAACGACCAATAAATGTATGAAACAGCGACGACCAGTTGTATGGTATAGCAGTATTGGTTCAAACTATGGTAATAAATACTAGTCATCCGATGGCAAACCCAATTCCCTTACCATGATTTGTCCCTTAAGAGTGTAAGCAAAGTATTGTCTCTCGTCTGTTTCGTTACACGCCGTCATCTTCACCAATGAGCCCTTGGTTTTAGAGTCGACGTACATGCACGCTCCGCGCCTTTCGTCCTGGGCGGATTGCTGGTTCTCAATTTGGAATTGCTCTGAAATCAAGAGGTGCAGTAATCTTTCTATAAAGGCCCAAAACATGTGAAAGAAAAACACATGGGACAGCGGACGAGGAGGGACTGGGGGACCCCAATTCCTTCTCCGCAGCGTGCGCTCCCTTACACGCATGCGCACACACATTACTGTCACAGATAGTATTAAAAAGAGAAAAGTAATAAGGAAGAGCTTACTGTTGGATAAGCCGCTAAACTAAATTGGTTAGAACGAGAGTGTTTTAGTTTGACACTGCCTATAGATAGCTGCTTTAAATTGATTGAATTTAGGTTACAAAATAATTGTTTTTTGTTTGTTTTTAAACCCTGTCAGTAAACAGAGTTAAATGTCGAGTCACGGTTTCAATTAACTATAAGTGAACAAGTCAACTCGGTAGTGGGTGTGAGGGTTTTCTCTAAGTTCATTTCTTTTTTCATAATACTTTTCAGAGTATGTACAGGATTAACATGAGATGGTAGCTTTACAAGATTTTGAAGTTATTTTGGCAATTTGCAAGAAAAGAAAAGTTCGGAAAAGCAAGCCTCCCCCCTCAATTTCTAAAAGTAGAACCTTAGTAGTTAGTTTACAAAATGTTTGCACAGGAAGCTACTGTCTCCATTTACCAGTCAACTCAAAGTCCACAAACGGGTTTGCGTTGTCGTAATAGTTTTTCTCGGTGTCTGTTCGTCCTTTTGGATTCATCTTGTCCTTGTACCAGTTGGTGCCGCTATCTCCCGCTGCCTTAAGGCTAGTGAAAGGCGAGTTAAGGTTGAACTGGACGCCAGCGTAAAACCGATGGCCGAATATCATCATGTCAACCGCTGCATTGAAGATGAGGTCTTTTAGTCCACCATTGGCATAGGTTGCCAACCCAAACTCAAACTTGATGCTATTAAAGAGCAGTTAAGAAAGAACAAGTTTTACATTTGTGCCATGATGACTGAGATCAAACGGGGTAAAGCTAGACTCGCAATTCAACAGCACAATGTATATATAAAAAAACAGAAACCAGAATCCTCTTTAGTAGAGCTAAACCAACTACAACTAAGTTTTTTTTTCAATTATTGTAGAGGTGTCTCAGTTCATTCCTACTGGATAACCGTTGCACACTTGTAGGTAAATGTTGAAACATTTTGGTTCCGTAGGTCAAGGGTGAAAATCCCGCCGGGTCAGAGAATTGCTCTCCATCGCCCTCTTTTTCCAATTTAAGACTTGTTTTAGAAGAATATAGTACAGTACTTAGATTTATAACTGAATTGATAACCCTTGCCGTTAAATAACGACTACATTTTCCCATGTTATCATCTTGCTGAACTTGTTATACAGTTAGTAGATCTTTTCCGGAGGTGTTGGGTTAGAATCTATCCGGTATCAGAAACTTTTCCCCTTTCTCCACGAGGGCCTATTTTATTTCTATGGCAAATCTTTTTAGGAACCAATTGGGGATAAATTCAAAGCAAAAGGACCTGTTACATTAAGTTTTTAAATTTTCTGTCGTAAGTGCTGATTATTGCAAAGAGAAAGCAAAATACTGTAGGCATATTAGATTTTCAAATGGAAAGATTCTTGGCAAAAACTTTGGCGGACCAAAGGTTTGCAAAATTGCACATGTGAGAGATCTTTACTTACTAGAATATTCTGAATATCTGTGACAAGAACTGTATTGCTTTGCTGACCCATCCACACGCTAGCTCAGTCAGCTTCAGGAAACCTACAGCTATATCAAGTACATGACACAGGCCCTTGGCAATAAAGTTCACTGCTTGACACGTTCCTTGGCAGAGTTTCGAGACAACTGTAAGAGAGAACGAGAATAATTGCAACTTAAAGCAGGGCCAGAACAGTTACAAACTAGTGATAACGGTGATGATGATATTGATAACAATAATAATAGTGACAATGATGTTAACTTTACAATGAAAATGATACCATTAATGATGATAGTGGTGCCGCTATCTCTTATCAATAGTAATAAGAACTAGTACTATTCTGGTCGCGATCTCAGTTACGCTTACAAGTTTTAATACAAATCTTGAATTATTCCGTTCAACATACAGTATACATATGATTCTTTGATTTTCAAAGGTTTTGAGTTTATTTTTGAAAAGCTTGGTCTTTTAAGCACAATTCAATGAACTCTTCAAAGACGTTTTTAAGTTGATAAGATGCGGCTTAAGATTGATCTTTATGCGGGTCGCAATTTTTTTTAATGGCTTTCTTTTTGGCAATCTGACGCATACAGTACTGATGAAAAAGTTGAATCGAAATGCGAGTTTTAATAACTGTTGCTTGTAAGAGAAAACACTTTTTGAGTCATTGATTCAACTTTGACTGACTACATCTTTAAAAGAACATCTGTGGCTCAAGACAAAAAGCTATCACGAAGATTGATGCTGCTGAGTCAACAAAGGAAATTCTTGAAAGGCAGTGTTCAAAAACAGGCTGACAATTTTTTAACACGTTTGGTATGAGTTCTATAAGTAGCAATGGAAGTATTATCTCAAATATACACAATTTATATTTAGTTGCACTGAACTTAAAGACTTAAGATTATTCGTAGGTAAAGTACCCAACCAGACTGAGCTTACACTAAACTAGACCAAGACTTCAATTCAAATGTTCTCATTACTTACCTTTGCAGCCTCCTCCAACAATTCCTTCACAAATGAGTTTACTAATAAACCTTCGACGACGGATGTGGACTTCAAATAGTTCGTTTCTGACTCGTTGCAGCTCGCGTTTTCTTCTCCACCCCTTGAATACTTTCTTGAAGAATTTTCCAACCTGTCGTGTTGGTTTAAAAGACAAGATAATTAGTTTGTTTAAGTTTGTCACAACAGGCTTCCAATTCGAATAAGAATATTAGTGGTTTCAAAATAGCCTTCACAACCAAAATCATTGGTTGTCATTTTTTTCAGACTCATATTTTTGAGAAGAGTTCTTGATGTTGAGAAATTTCTCAATCACTCACTTAGAAAGAGAAAGGTTAATGTACGATTTCTTTGAATCAAGACAAAAAACAAAAAAACTATGTGTTTAAACTAGTACTTTATTGGCGACCGTTTTTGGTGTTAGAACCTTTGTCAAGCCTGTATTAACTCATTAAAAGATGCTAAATTAGTTTTGTACTATATATAAGAAACTTACAACCTTTAAACAGTATTATTTTGTTACTAAGAAACACGTTTCTCACGGGAAGGTAACAAATTTTTTCAAGTCTACCACTGACGTAATTCGGTCACAAATCAAGTAAAACCTTCCGTAGTCGGCGTTTGAGTTTGAGTGTGGACCAGAGAGGGAGCGCAGTTCCTGGCTAACCAAACAAGAGCCTCAACTAATATTGACTCACCGGAGCAAGGGCTTTTCCAATCTTTTTGAAGGTTTTTTTAACCCACTTACCTAAAGAACAGAAAATAAGTTTGCTTTTGAAACAAACAGAGCTGTTTTTCTCTATTTTACAAAACTGTTTCAATGGAAGCCGTTAGAGTAGAACGTGCAGAGAGTTTCTGTTGGATCTGAAAAAGATGAAAGTGCTCGCATTTCTTGCTTTGCTTTCTGGTCAACTGTTTTCTCTTGCAGAATTTGTGAGCCACATTATTTTTCAACAAACAGCCTCTGCAAGGACTTCTTTTTATTAGACACTCACCAACTGCGTTGACAACCCCGCCGATCCATTTGCCAGCCTTATCAAGGAAGCCCTTACAATTCCTCTCGGCCTGAGCACATTTCAGTTTCTTGCAGTTATCACATTTAAGCTGCATTTTTCTTTTACACTCTTCTCTTTTTTCTATCACAGCTCTTCGGGCTTTTTCGAGCTCTTTTTTTGCTTTGTCGAACACTCCTCGGATTGCAGCGACCACGTCATCAATTAACTGAAAGTGAAAATAATAAAACTCACTAAAGTTCATCTCTTCTACACACTCAGCGTACAAGTTCACCTCCTGTAAGATACGTCAAAAGAGGTGCAAAATAATAACGAGAATCATGATTTATAATGGTAAAAAAGTTAAGAACAACAATACTAAAAATGATAACAAAAATAATCCAAAGTATACTACGAAGTTCAAAGTTTAGGAGTAGTTTACAATGAAAATTTCAAAACAATTGCAATTAATGGGGTTTTTTTTGGCTGGTAGCCGGAGGAGTCGCCCGGGAGGGGATGGGGGGGGAGGGG
>JAOBAT010142885.1:0-10226 GCA_026413305.1 Hydrozoanthus tunicans
GCCCCGGCTTAAATGGGCACCCAGCCACAATTAAGTGCCCACCCCCCCCCCCCCCCCCAAATGTGAACATTAATAAAAAGAAAAAAGAAAGAAACCAGACACTCATAATGAAGTGTTGATTATTTCAGTCCTCAGTAGCTTACAAATATCACGGTCCGACAGCTTATTAAATGCTGGGATCCTCCTCAATCTTTCAACTGCATTTTCTATGACTATGGGGTGAAATTGATTAGTCCTGAGTGAAGTGTGCAAATCGTAAGTCATTTTTCATCATGTTCATGCAAATATAGTTGTAACTTGTTGAGAATCCTGATAAGTTAATTAGCGCCCAACCTCGAATAACCGCCCACCTCGAATAACCGCCAACTCAAAAAAGCAAAAAATTTAATTAGCGCCCAGGGCGCTAATTCGAATAAATACGCACGGTAAACCATATGAACCGTTATCAAGCAGTATGTACTGTAAGGTACATATACCATTTAGTATTTGGTAAACATATAAAATCAAACGTAAAAACTTACTCAAAACTGTGTTCATGTGGAACATTTTCCGCGAAATACAAAGCGCTTGTTCTCATCCTCCAGTGCCATTTCTTGGCAGGCAGCGTAAAAACCGCACATCCTTCAACATTTGTAGCCAATACATCCAGCAACTGCTTGTGAGACCCACCATAAAACGGTTCAATTAACAGGATTTTACATGATTCATGACAACAGTTATCAGATGATCGCAGCAAACTGTCCGATGTTTCTTTCGCCATGTCTTAAAATGTTTCTCCATTTTGAATCTCAACAAATGCGCGAAGAGCGCGGGCTCGTTTAAAGAGCATTAAGAACTTGATACTTCGTGTAAGGCATTATGTAGTTTCCAAGTTCTCAATGTTATGGCGGACATGAAAGGCTTTCCTTTTAACAGCGAAAGAGAACACGAATTAACACTAGGGAGTAGTTTTAATCACGCAGGAGGAGCTGAAAGTGCCTTCCACACGATAAGATGTGAGTATGTGTTCTATGACAAAGTTTTATACCGACCTCTGCTAGTCCAAGCGTTCGTGATATTTTTTTTAAAAGAATTTTACGGTACAATGATTCTGTTTATAATGTCTGTAGGGTTAGTGGCTTTATTTGACTTTAAACTTTTTAAAAAAAACGTAATTTGATAAAAAGGGTGGATAGATTTTCAGGGCTCAAGTTGTAAGTCATTATAAATACGAACAGCATGGAAATTACGTGGCTGAATATATATATGTATATATTTATATACCAGTGGCTGTAGGCTCACAATATTAAAGACTGCCTTTGAAAAATATTTGCTATTTTCAAATATCAATAAATATCTAGACAAAATAATTATATGTTTCAAGGTCATGTAAATTTTGTCAGATATGAAATTATTAGTTATATAAAAGTTGTGACACTGAAGTTTAATGTGAAAAGACAGGGTTTGCTGTAATAATTAATTTCAACTTTAGATAACTCTTAAAATTAATCAGGGACAATAAATAAGTAGAGGGAATTGAGAATACCTTTATCTCTGTATACTACATTTTCAAATTCATTGGTTGCAGATGACTTTAAACCAGCTTCAGTTGACACAACCAAGCCAGCTGAGCTTACTGTTGGAACCAAAGATGAGATAACTGTG
The DNA here is from genome assembly GCA_026413305.1 of Hydrozoanthus tunicans. Classification (NCBI taxonomy): domain Eukaryota; kingdom Metazoa; phylum Cnidaria; class Anthozoa; order Zoantharia; family Hydrozoanthidae; genus Hydrozoanthus; species Hydrozoanthus tunicans. Next base: position 1,645 of record JAOBAT010142885.1, read on the forward strand.
ACTGTCCCTCGACAGGTGCTGTTAAATTATAGGCTCCTTTTTAAATTTACTATTTAGTATTTCCTACTGTTTGAATAAGTTCTACCCAATCCAACTTCTGTCTCTTTTTCATAAGACTGATATCTTCTTGCTTCTCACTTCATAATACAAGTCATTCGAAGTAAGTCAATTAGTAATGAGATTAACTTGTTAACTGGTTAGCAAGCAGTGATATATAAATGATTTTGCATGTCTTTAGTATTTTTTAGTCAGCTTTCTATGTAACTTCATCTCCAGGACTCTGGTGCGACTGTATACAAGGGGTCAAAAAGGAGTTGTCCAAAAGAGTGTCTACTCATTATTGACAAATCAACTGGGGTAAATTAAACTCTACATCGAGACATAAATAATATATTTTTCATTTTTATAGTGATTTATAGGTTTGAGGATACCCTGTAGTTAACCGACTCCCCACCCTCCCCCCACCCCCAATCCTCACTAAATCATTGAACAACTCACCTTAAACAGCAAACAAGAAAATTCAAGTTTACTTTGTTACAAAGTTAGTTTTGGAGAACAGATATATCTTCTAATGTTTATTATTAAATTTTCAATCTCGAATATTGCGATTCGCGCATTCTGATTGGCTCATTCAATCTCGGTTATCAGCTCATATTCAGAGTTCACCATAATGGAAACTGACTGCAGTGTTTGGAAAGCCAAAAAATAGGTTCTGAATAAAATTTAGCTTTTATTTTTAAGTAGGGAAGAGTTTAGAAAACTAATTAAATTTAATAAAACAATTATTCCATTCATACTTGTTGAATATGAAATTATTTATAGCCAACTCGGCGCTATGCGCCTCGTCGGCTATTTACCATTTCGTATCCAACGCGTGCTCTTGGAATAATTATTAATTATTCCCCTCTGTCAAAGGGCACAAATATGAAGCAGAACATAGTTGGGAGCTACATACACCCCCCCTTCCAGTGACCTATCTCTCTCTACAATTAAAATCCATGTTTTTTTGTGTTCAGTTAAATTTATTTGAAAATACTGGGTAAAAAATGCCACGACTAGCACTTGAGAGGTTTGAATTTTTAATAGTATTGAATCCTTATAAGTAAGATATCTCTAGACCCCTTTTGTAAACTTAGCCATATTACAGGTTCAAATAAGTTCACTCAAGAAGTGCAAGAAAAACTTGCCTGCAGCTTGCTTTACTAAGAACTTCTTTTATGAACCAAAAATTTCACAAGTATGTGTTTCTATCACTGAACAGAGTGCTCGCTCGTCTTATATTTCTTTACTGTAAATTATTTAATTAACACCCAGGGTGTTTGTTAAAGGGAGGGGCTTATTTCACTTAAACTGTTGACGCTCTGAGCAGAAAAGTTAGCAAGATTAAAGAACATTATCCTTACTTTGAATTTGATTTTGTTCAAGATGTATCTAGATTATTTTTGGTAAACCTAGTTGACACATGGGCTTGTTAACCTTTTAGACTTTAACGCTGGAGAGAATTGCGTCAACAGTACCACAACTGAAAAAAATAAGGTCAGCAGTCTCGCAGCCCAAAGGTGGTAAGCTTTCATCAAGTATGAATGCTGGTAGTTCCAGCTTTTCTTCAGGACAGTCCAGTTCTTCTGTCTCTACTCCACCAAGCAACAAACAAAGTACACCCCCCAGTAAAGTCACAGCACCAGCTCCACCAGTAAGTAATGCACATGCAGGCAGTAAAAATTTAAAAAAATGTAATATTGCTCTGTTACTGCTGATTGAATTGAATGCTCTTTGCCTGAGGTACACAAAATTCCCTAATTACAGCACAAATCTTAACTCTTATTTGTACATGGGCTTAATAGTCCTTGTAAAGTAAAATGCAGCAATAGTTGACAATTGAAAGATCTTAGTAGGTATGACTAAGGCGGTGTTTACATGATACCAAATCAAGTTTCATTCCGGTATGAGAACATATTCAGTACTGTGTATACATGAAAAAGTTCAAAATGAATTCATACTGGAACAAAGCAACAACAACAAGCAATTCGCACACTTTTCTCATACAAGTCTATCAGAAGTCCTGCCTTCACAGCCATTTTCATACCAGTATTTACTCGTATGCTGTTTACATGACACCGGAACGATTTGTGGTCAGATTTCATTCCAGAACGAAAATTCCTATGCGGTATGAGAACCGGGATGAACTCATTCCTGTATGAGTCCTTCTGGTATGAAAAATTTTGAGGTATCATGTAAACAAATGCAACAATTTGTTTGTATGGAACCAGGATCAACTGGTACCAGAACGAAACTCAATCCGGTATCATGTAAACACCGCTTAAATCATGCTTAGTAAACACCCTTGGGGTGGGGAGGGGGGGGGGGTACTCCCTATATTAGGGTGTTAGGTTTGACTGTCATATTTTTTAGGTTTAAAATAGTCAGTCTGGTATTTTTGGGGGATTGTTAAAAGGAAATCATGTGTTAAGTCTTGAAAGAGCCTGGTATTTTTTAGGGTTGAAAAACGCAAAGCTTTTAGGTTTAGCAAAAGTGTGTACTGAAGAAGAAGTTAAGACAAAAGTCCTTTCAATTGGCAAATTCCTTATTACACATGCACCTTTGTTTGCTGTGTATCACAACCAGTGCAACATTAGTGCTTACCCCCTAGATAATCCAGGGTATTTTCTAGGGTAATTGTTAAACTGAAAGGTATTTTTTCTGATGGTCATCCCTACTAATTTTTTTATCCCCGGGGCATACAACATAATGTTCATGAATATACTTCAGAACTTTTTAGTTACTAAATCAAATGTAACAACCTGTAATTTGTACAGATCATAGTAGGTCAGTCAGTAGTTTAACTGCTAAAAGTCTGGTTAAAATTCAACCCAAGTCATGAATACAAATGGTGGTTATGTGGTGATAACAGCCAATTAATCACCAAATGTGATTAGCTCTTGACTTAGTGAGTACTATGTAAATGTACTTAGTCTGGTAAAAACCCATTTTTGTGCTTTAAAGCAAAAAAGTGGTTTAATTTAGATTTTTTTATTAAATTTAAATTATTGGATTTGTAAATAATAACTAAGAGGTTGCAAAAAAAAACTGCCCATACTGAATAAGGTTGAAATACCAAAACGGCAGTTTGATTCAAGTTAACAGGTAATTTAAAACAACTGTTTTCAACTTATAATTATAAAGTCATCTTCAGGTCATCTTAAATCTGAAGATGACTTTATACGTCGAAAATATTTGTTTTTAACTACCTTTGAACTTTTAAGTACCATTTTAATATTTTAACTAAGAGGTTGTCAAGTCAGAATTTAGTTTTTTGGTACTAATTGTTTAATAGAAATACTAATATTTATGAAGCTTAATTGACAACTAACTCATGGTTCTTTCCCAGGCTCCTGTCAAGAATCAGCTGTCCATGCTTTCGACTGACTCAGATTCATCAAATGATAGTTCATCCTCAGATTCTGATAATGAGGACAATGATGATGATGATGATGATGATGAAGTGGATGAGAAAGATGTTGAAAAACTTAACAACTTTCTAACAAGTGATGTATGTGCTATGCTTTTTACGATGTTATTCTTCATAATTCAACAAAACCTAAACATTACTAATGTGAAATTCTGATTAATTTTCAGTGATCCCATAAGACAGTCGCATTTACTGTGATATGTTTGTTAGTGACGAATTCAGCTATTCAGTTTTTTCTAGAAAAGTATACTTGACTTTGCAAACAATAGCAAGAGACTAATAAAATTGTACCACCATCACATTTCCTTTATATGTACATGTTTAATAGATATTTGTCAATATACTGTTTCATTTGGTGATCCCTGCCTTTTGGGCAATTTGATTTTTACTCACTGTCACTTGCTTTGCCCAAAAATGCTTTATGTTTCTTGTTATTCTTGTAGAATTTGTGAACCTACATAAAGTGTGTTTGGTGGTTTTAGATATTTTAGATATCTTGGCATAAATTCCTCTTTCCTTTCTATGAAATCTGTTTTAGTATGAATAATAAGGAACAGTAACTTTAGAAATGTGTTGGGCACTCTGTGCATAAAGAACAAATAGTTAATCACCAATGTGGAGATATGAAGCTATGATGTAAACATTTACTATAGGATTTACTACTGAACATTTACTACTAAGATAAATATATATGTTTCACAAACAACATACAAATGTTTAATTTGCTTATTTTCTGACAAAATGTACAAAAAAAATGCTAAAATCTTTATTGATGCTTGCTCTGAGATAATAGTTGCTTGTTCTAATAACTCACTGTTTGATTATTATGGTTATGTCATGTTTATTTAGTGTTTACTTATTATTCTAACAAATAATGAATATAAAAAATGTTATTATTTATGCCTTTATTATTATATTTATTATCATTATTATTTCTATTAGTATTACTAAGTATTATTGACTCTATTACTGCATGTTCTCTTACAGCAAGAACCACCCGAACCTGGCTATAATCAACTCTGTAAGTATTTTCATTGATTAGATGAAGAACTTGTTTAGTCGTAACATGTGCACCTGATAGTATAGAAAGCAGGTTTATCGAGGCCGGCATCACAGGGAGGGGGAGGGGGGGAACACAGGATGGGCAGCTGCCCCAACCCCCCCCCCAAAAAAAAACTCAGACTAAACACAAACTTATGAATATCCTCAGAATATGCAGAACATTAAGTATAGCTTGCCAAAAGTTCCCTGGGAATCATGCCCTCAGACCCTCCTGCCTCATCCTGCTAACCCTGCCTCCTCCCTGAATATCTACGAGCTTCCGTCAGCCTTTTTATTGTATCTTATTTTTCTTGAGTTCACATATGAAACAACAAAGGAGTTGAAGACCAGAAAGTGTACTAATGTATTAAACAAACTGAATGAAATGCTCTCAATAACCAGTTAATACTCTTTTATTTCCATCTTACAAACATTGATTTATTTTTTTCTACAATTATTCACATCTGATAGTTGATTCTTTGCTTTTGAATTTCTTTTGCAATGTACTGCGGTTTTTTCTAGTTTTTGTTATAACCCAATGTCGTTCTGTTTGTTGTTTTCTTTCAGGTGAAGACTTACACTTGAGCGAGTCAGGAAGTGATAGCGACTAAAGTTGTAAAACACGGAACAGATCAGTATCCACAACTTCGTAGCATGCAGTTATGACGTAAGTGGTGCTGGCTCGAACCGGACGATACGTTCGGACCCAACTCACCATCGGATTGTTCCGGTTTTACAACTGCTGTTTGCGCATGCACCAACGAAGAAATCCCCCCGTGCCCAGGCCCATCCACAACCCACTCAACAACGAAACCGAGTTGTCTAAACGCGGGAATAAGTACTGGACCTGAATGAAAGGAGACTGAAAAGTGTCGAATTTTGTATACTGGCCAAGCTCAGAGCTTTCAAGAACTTATTTCGTTTGTAAGTTTTTGCAGCGAGACTTTGAGAAACCAGAAAATTTTCTGAATAAATCAGAATTTTGTACATAGGTTCATTTGTTCAATTCAGTTTATTGAGATTGTCTCCCGTCTTCCTTTGATATGATTTTCAAGAAATCGTGCAGTGAATATTCTTTTTTGAAGCTCGTACTTTCGGGTGCCGTAAAATAATTTTAAGGAAAAGTAATCAGAATGTATGGTACAAAACTATTATGCACAGCTCGAAGTTATAATCTGAGACACCGGAACTCTTTTTAGAACATTTGTGCTCCCGTTTTTCAACGTATGGTAACTAAATCATTTTTATACGACGCCAGCGCACGGCAGATAACACTAGGAGAGAGTAGCTATTTTGCGATATTTAAGATAACAATTTTAGATTCTCCCTCAAGATTATTTGATTAAAGTCTGAAACATATAGACATTTGGCTAAAAGAGTTATAAATGAAATAAGATCAAACTTCTTGCTTTTTTTATAAGAACCAGTTAATTTGACCGGAGCTCATTGCTCTTAATTTTTTTGGCGATTTGAGCCTCAAATCGTTCTTATATTGTTCCTATTTTAATGTGTGATTTAATTCATATAAAAACTAAGCCTACAGGGTTTTTGTTAGTAGTTGGAATTACCGAACGCAGTGATTCAGCAGGCGGACAACGTAAAGTTCTAGGGGGGTGCGGGAAAGTTTTAAAACTGGTATCTCTAAAATGCAGTATTCTGCGTTTCCAGGGCCAGAATTGGTTAATCAGGCTGATCTCTAGAGAAGCCAAAAACTGCTTATAAAAAAATCAATTTTTGACTAATTGGCAATTCAAAAGAGTATATTACTATATATCAATTTGCAACTGTTTGTGTTGTAGTTGATTCCAAAAATGGACCCAAAAACAGCGTTTTTGAGAGTCCAGCAACCCCCTAGAAGTTCGTGTTGAATCCCATATCTCTAGAGAGCTGCCCTCTAGGAATCGTTCATTCGTCGGACACAAAGGCTGAGACTTTATCGCTATTGAAGTCTCATTCATCACAGTACAATCGACGATTTCCACACTTAAAAAATAGTTATTTCGTGTGTGAACTACCGGACGTCAGATGTCAAACAAGCGGACGTTGCGTCCGGCGTCCGGCCAGAAACGAAATCCCTGATCCTGCAAAGTGTTGGAATGCACGTACATTGCGAGTAACTAACTTCAGTTAAAGTGTAAGTGAACAGCGTATAATTTGTGTAGTTTTAGGCAATGACAATGATTAGAATAGAAAAACTGCAAACCTTTTTTTATTCATTATGCGTTGTTACGTTAATGATCGAAGCTGTGCAAAATTAAAAACGAAATAGCTATCGAGCCCAAGCCTCAGCTTATTTCTAAATAGTTCTTAAATTTTGACCAATGTGAGCCTCGTTTTTGTAACGTTCTTATAAAAAGCGAGTACTTTTAAAAACTTTGTTTTGCCAAGCCCGCAAAAATTACCAACAGTCCAATAAATCCTAAAGCAACAAAAGTTCTGGGTCATAAGAATTCAAGGTGCATGTAAAATCTTTCGAAACTGGTTTTGCTTTTAAAGAAAAGGATCGTATTTTTTCAAATTGCAAGCAAGCATACGGTGCACTAGTGAGCTGTCAACCTTCTCTTCAAAAAAGCGCTGTAACAATTTTTTATCGATCCATTTTTGCATTCCTAATGTATATTTCGTTTATTATGCACCAAAATTTAAAATATTCCAAGCTTCCATTAAGTGACAAACCAAAACTAATAAGCGGTCGAACAAAGTAAATAGCAGAAGCTGTTAATCTCGATTTGAAAATTTTCAAAATATTTTGTATCGGCTTGTTATTGCCACCAATGTTATAACTCGGTAGGTTTTTTCCCTGCTGCGTAACACTTTTTACTGGGAGATTATTTTGTCTGCAATTCTCATTAAGAAAGCTTGGAATCTGGTTCATGTTGCTTTCTAGTGTTTCCACTCGATTAAAACTTGCGATCTATATGCATACCACTCTGATCATATTGATGAGTTCAGTGAAATATTAAGTCTTGCACCTGTTGGCTTCTTAATGTTGGCCAATTAATTGACACAAGGAAATCTTCCGGGCGGGAGGTTTTAAGCCATGAAAAGGGCAAAGTTTTCAGTGATATTGGATTCTGAGATTCTGTGATTGCAAGATGACTTCAACTCAAGCCAATTCGTACTCTAGAGTCTGATCCTATTTCATAGCAACAAAATTAAGGCCGTTGTCTGCGAACACGTATCATAGATTGTGAATTAATAATTATCCGTTTAAGTTTGATCATTTTTAGTAGTTGAACGCAGTTAAAACGGGTAAAAACGCCACTAAATCAAGTTTGAAGAGCAGATCAGATAGGAACCCTTTATCCATCGTTCTTATTGAAATGAAATGCAGCAGTTGTTTATTGTAAATCTTGTTGATTTTGTTTGCGCTTCTTGAATTCAGTATTCAAGCCAATAATATGACTGACCATTGCAGAGAGAATTAATTAGCCCACTTGGCAGAATTTTTACTGCAGCAATATAGACAGACTAAGTACATAACAAATCTAAAATGTCACGTTGATAGAATAAATTCTTACAAAGAGTTACTTTTAAGGAGCCTTTGGTTTAGCTGAAAATTGAAAACTTGCAAGCCTTTCTGGTAATTTTGCTTTCAAGAAAGTAAATCAAAATTAACATGAATATATGCAAAGATGAAGACAGCACACCCGTTTTATTTAACTGCTTTGCATATATATAACCTCTACCAAAAAACACGCAGCAAAGCAGAGCCTTGCAAATGACAAACGTAAGGTTTTTTCAACATGCAAAAACGAAACACTTCTTCTAGATTTGATGGCCTACATGTCTATTACTAGATCTAAAGGTCTTTTACTTAAAATAGCTACGTATACATTATACAGAATTTATTAAAAGGGTCTTGAAGTGCCATGGTTTTCTTCTATATTTATCTCCAAATCTTTTCAAGTCTAATGTTAGTTTAAGAAAATTGATTTGTTCCACGTTCTTATATTTATGTCTTGGCCCCAGACCTCCGTACTCGTCGAAGATAAGAAACACTTCTTCCAAAATAAACACAGATGCTTGCAACCGCACGTTTTTATCCTTTGATCTTTACCACTCCTAATAA
>JAOBAT010142896.1:0-11400 GCA_026413305.1 Hydrozoanthus tunicans
ATTTGCATATTTGAAAAACCTTTATATCTCAGCAACCGAAAGAGCTATTTTAATGAAATAAACGGTATTTTTCATCTAACACTCTAAATTCCATAATTCCGATATATATACTTTAAGGACCCAGACAAACCCTGGATCAACTAATGATCAATGTCACAAGAAGGACAGGCAAATTAATTTCAATTTTTTGAAATCTGAGCACTGCCAAGCCATAACCTTTGTATGAATTTTAGCCAAAATTTAGGCTAAAATGGTTGGACTATATTATTAATTAGTTTGTCAGAAAAGAAAACATATGGACTTTTATTTATTTGGGTCACATAGAAATAGCCATAAATGTAACAGTGTCAGTGTTCTAGCTAGGCCAAAATGAAAGGGCGCAGCACCCTGCTGTTTATCCAGCGCCCTTGTTGTTGCAGAGATGCCAACCTTCAAACTTCAAAACATGGGAGATTTTTTTTCAGGGCTAGAACTTTTATTGTACATATCCACTGTTTGAGTGTTCACTGTGCCTTGCATCATAATTCATCTCCTATGTGACCTATTAATAGATACAACTGTTTGATAATCCTTCTCTGCCTTTATCACAAGGTGTTTATTTAAAAAAGAGCTAGGCTGTATAGATGCCTTATATACAATTAACATTATTTCAAGAATGCCCTTATGTTGCATTTTCCTTCATGAGTAAGGATCAAACACACAGCATAATTATTGTTCTTGTATACTTTTTATCTATCTTAATTTTCTTCAAAAATGTGGGAGTGGGAGATGAGGTGAAAATGCGTAAGTTTCCCACAAAATCCAGGAGAGTGGACATCTTTGTTGTTGTCACAGCTGCAGCATTTTTATTCATACAATGAAAATTGGAGTTAAAATGGAGAAAATTGTGGTGTTCAACTTCGATTGATATTTTCGAAGTTCTTTAGCATTTTGAACTACTGCTTGAAACAATTTGGTCTAAGTTGATACATTCAGTCAGCAGTCTCTGTAAATTATTGTTTTGATAGTGCTTGCTTTGTAAAGTTCTGCCAAATAAGAGCACAGATACCAAAAAAAGCTGTAAATGTTATGTTCCTTTACCAGATGCCCTGTCATTTCTTTTTCATATCCTTTCAAATCTTTTATGATTGAAAAATAATTGTCACTGGTTCAAAATTTAGGACAATCTCTTTGTTCATATTAAAATAATAAGGACTCGGTAGAGTAAAGATTAACACAACAATTTTTCCAATAACAATGTTGTTGTATACCAAGACTTTCACTCAACAAAATGAATGCTGTTATTGGTTGATTCATGGTCACCTGCTCTATTCAAATTCAAATGTATCCCGACAGGGGTTCAATTGTGCAGCTGTTTGCTTGCCTTTTCTTTGTGATTGTTTGAGTGAAAGTCTAAATTAATAACAAAGTACTTACACCTTTTGCTGTTCATTTACACAAAATATACTATCATTTACAGTACGCCAACGGTTGAAACAATACAGTGAATCGACATTCATTAGCACTGTCATACACTTCATTAACGCGAATCAACTTTCAATAACACTATTTGCATTGTACAAAAATTCAATAGCATCAACGGGCAAACAATAATTGCACCTTTGGACAGTCAAAGGTAACAAGTATACTTTCAATCTTGCGAAAGAAAAATCATTAACACCAATAAAAAATCAATTGCTATACATACAACAATCATTAGGATGTTAGATATAAACAATAGTGCAATTTGCATAGAGGTGCACAATCACTTGCACCTTGTTCGTGGTTCGTGTTAATAAAGTTTATGAAGGTGCTAATGAATGTGGATTTGCCGTATTGTTTCAACTGATGCAGTGCTTGTCAGTTTCGGCAAACAATAAAAGGTTGTAAATAATTGGAGCTGGAAGAGAACCAATGAAAATAATTGTTCTTTTGTATAAAACACGATGTTGGAATGGCCATTTGTTCCAATCCGGTACGAAAAAAGTGTTGAGTTTATGTTTGAGTTTCTTATGAAAATGTGTTGATCAAAATTACAAACATTGAGCAGGAAATAATGATGAACTTCTATAAGGCCATTAAGTCTAAGGCGAGTGATTTTTTGTGAGTAGGTACTCTGTTTTTCGCGCTTCTCGGATTGATTTCAGGTGCGCAACGGTGCGCCAGCGCGATCGCGCACCTCAAATGACAAGCACTGCTGATGGCATAAATGATAGGCAAGTATATTTTGCGAAAATGAACAGCAAAAGGCGTAATATAGTCCCTCGGGGAAACAAGTGAGCTTTTATTTTCCCTTGAGTCCTTATGTTTTGGTCTACTTCATCTCGGGGAAACATTGGGAGTGTCGGGAAACAAAGCTAACTCAAGGTTCATACACCTTCAGAACTTAAAAAATCCAGGGTTTTCCAGGGCTATATTTTTATTTTTTCCAGGGCTTTTCCAGGACTTTTTAAGCCCAGAATTAAAATATGAACGTTCAAAATCGCCTATTTAAACAACATTTTAGTAACTAATGTCATGAAAATTTGTATTTATTTGACTTAATGTAACAACGACATGCAAAAATTAAGTTTTAAGTCTTAGTTGTTACTTGAAACGAAAAACAATGCATCATTCGGGAAATCTATTTTTTTCAAGAAGATTCTATGAAATTTTCCATAGCTTAATGAAAAATTTCCAGGGCTTTTCCAGGGGTTTCCAGGGATTACCAGGGCTTCAAAATTATCCAGGGTTTTCCAGGATTTCCAGGGCCCGTACGAACCCTGAGTCATAATGATTCATTTACCATGGGTTGGATTATTCTCTAGTTTCCAGGCAGAGCTTGCACAACGCAGATCCCAGCCACAAATTAGGCCGTGAGTAGTAGCGTACGTAAGAACGGACTGGGAACCTACACAAGAAAGAGAGAACAACAGCAACAAGTAATCAGATAACGAACTTATGGTGTAAGAACGGTAGCTCTCGTATCATACGGCGGGTTTATAAAACACAGCGAACATGACCTCAAACATTGATAATAATCGATAGTTTCATCTTGGCGAAGAGAACTGACGTCATGACTGAAAACACAGATACAAAATACTAGCTCCACACCCACCTTTACCGGGATACGAGACATTAGCATCACACCCTCCCAGGAATCGAAAAGACAAGCACCACACCCTCAATTATCGAATAACACATCATCTCTCGTACTCACTCTATGATCAAATCCCGACTTCCCCTGAGGACCCACCTGTGTCAAAATACGTCAGGTCCACCACGTGACCCTCTTCCTTAGGATTGACTTTCTTCTGGTAAACCTGGAGTTTTGCCGGTGGCTGTTGAGAAACGTGCTCGAGCCTGCGAGCAAAATTGAAAGCAGTGTTACAAAAGGTGTGTGCTAGGAAATCAGTTGACGTACTGAAAGCTGATTTGAATCCTTGTTTAGTATTTACATGTTTGAACCCTTTCCACACCAAACTTAGGTTACAAGACAATTTACTGTGGCATGTTATAAATGTAACTTTCGCTCGCAGTATCCGGAAATAATTGTTTTACCGGAAACATACGTGTGACGTCACACCCTTGACGTAGGCAAGCAAAACCCGTTTGGTGCGTTAAGCTAAGGAAGAGAAATTGTTATTTCGTAAACTCGTGTGTGAAAATTTATTAATGGAATGCGAATCCTGTTTGGTATTGTTCTAACATTTCCTTGTAAAGTCGTATTTGCAAAATACAAAGACCGACAAAACCTAAGACTAGGTAGCTTTACCCGCTATATTTGACTTGCGACAGGACGATTTTCCATACAACATCTTATTAATCTCGTTAACCAACAGGTACTACAATAAGGCTGTCGTGTTTTGCTTATAGCCATCGCTCTATGCTCTCAGTTGAGTTATAACTGAACAACGGAAAAAGTCTCGGCCGGGACTGCAGCTTGTTTATTGAAAAGCATACAATACCCAAGTAGTAAGAAACAACTTTGGGCATCTCTGAAGGCCGAAGCTGAAGGGCATGGATAAGAAATGTTTTAAAACTGTTTTGTCATTTTTAAACAGTTCAATCACCTGAGGACATGAATGACTCCTTCCTCTGATGCACAGGCAATAGAGCTCGACCCCTGGCAGAACACAACTGACTTCATCTTGTAGCCTGGAACGAGAGGCAGAACAATTACTTTCTACCTGGGCAGAACAATTACTTCTTACCTGAAGTTTACTATTCCAATCACCTTCGAAGATTTACACAACAGAAATGATACCAGCCCTTGAAAAAATCATTGAAAACTCACTAACTCAGACGTGACTCGGGTTCACGGTCTTCAAATTACTAGTCCGTTGAGCTGCCGTTTAAACCCTTGAAGGTGATTAAAATTTGTTTCTCACTTACGTCTTTTCTGTGCTGTTTCATGAACTCATCCAAGGATAAGCAACAAACCAATTGTCTATTAGCCAATCACCTGTCTTTGTAAATTCTCTAGGCCTCGAGCTTGAGTTATCTGTCATATAGTAGTGAACGAGACTGGTTGACTACCGATTAACTAAAAATCCGAACAAGTCAACTGAGTGTTCTTGACGAGACGAACTTGCAATTCACCTAAAATTTTCCACTACCGTTTACCAATTAATTAGTATATTCCCGACCTACCAGGTCTACTATACGTTTGTTTGGACTTGTTGATAAGAGATTTGCCGTCAAGTTTCTGTAAGTCCCAGAGTTTCACAGAACCGTCATCGGATGCAGTGGCAAAACACGCGCTATCCGGACTGACTTGCAGCCTGACAGTGAAATAAAATTATCAGTTTTCACGTGACTTGCCAATATTCCATAAGTATCCTAAGTTATTTGACGAACAGATCCTCACAGATGTAGGTAGTTTACTCAATTTGGTGTTGTACAGAGTCGGAGTAGGTAATAACTGATTTGTTAAACTTTCAACCTCGAATATCGCGTTTCTAGCATTCTGATTGGTTCACTCAATCGATTATCCGCCTGCTTAAATACCATATATGGGAATTGACTGCGTAGTGTTGCAAAGCTGAATATGGGATATGAATAAATCTTAGCTGTCATTTTAACGTAAGGATAGGTTTGAAAAACTCAAGAAATTTAATAAAACAATTATTCCATTCGCGCTTGTCGGGTATGAGATGATTTATACCAAAGTCAGTACTACACGCCTCTTTGGCTTTTTACCATCTCATATCAAATGCGCGCTCTTTGAATAATTGTTAATTAGACAATTTCTGAATACCGAGTAGGGATAGTAAAAAAAAAAATTAACTAATTGCATAGATCTAAAAAAACTGAGCAATTTACCTGTTTATGGCGGCCCTGTGTTCGTGTAAATGGGCCACAAGTTGACCTTTAGGGTGCCACCTTCCAAGATAAAACGCATTCGGAAATGTTTAATTAACCCTTTTATTCCTTAGACATTTGACAACAAATCTTCATAAAAAATATATAGAAAGTAATCGCTGATAAAAAACACTGTCGGCGCACTCAGTCTCAGTCTCCAACCGAAGTAAAATACTCACAAATTCCAGCATGAAGGAATTGAATTTCAAATTCAAAATGAAACAACACACTGAGTTTCGAGTAACAACTTTTCTCGCTGGAATTTGTGAATACATTTATTTTACTTCAGTTTGTGACTATGCCAGAGCATGTGCGCCGTCAGTCGGTTTTTGTTAGCGGTACCTTGAACACGAAAAGGGCCTGTTTTGATCGTCCCCCCAAAAATCAGGGAAATGAATTACAAACTTCTTCCAGGAATAATCATAAAAATATCTTGGACATAAGTTAGGAGAGTTTAAAAGCTCTTTATTGAACTCTCTTAGAGAAGAAGGGTTAAGTCACAAACCACAAACTGGACAACTGGTCGATCCAACAAGTTTCCGCGAAAAACGGCAATGTTAAGTGAACACATTACGGAAGGAAAAATGTTTAACAAAAACCCCTACTTGATATGATGAACTTAACCAATAGTTCTTAATGTCAGAAACGACAAGAGACTCAATTTTATTAGTTTTTAGGAGGTTCACTTACGTATTTTGAGTGATCGTTAACCTTTGATTCACCTGAACAAGTGTCTTACCGTTGTTGACGAGGTTTACTACCTTCAGTTAACATTCCCCCCACAAGGGCCTTTGTTTTCAGGTCTGTAAGAAAAAAAACAAGAAATGAAAATGAAATGAAAGCTTTTTTTCACCTCATAAAGGATAAACTCTGCACGCTAACACCAAATCTTAGCTTGAATGCAGCCTCATAAGCAAAGATCTATTGAAATACTGAAGTAAGCGATAAACTAGTAGTTGTTGGAAAATGGGGGAGTTCGTTGATGAGGTGGGAGGTTAGGGGGATCGAATCTGACCAGTTACGATATTGTTGGACATCCTACTCTTTGAATAAAAGTCCAGGCATTGGCTTGAGGCCGAATGATAGTTGAATTGCACATGGTTGCTGATAGTTGAGAGTACTGTCTGAGGGTTTCACTAGTTATACTGACTAGTTATATTAGCCGCCGCCTGGTTAACCCAGTTGGTAAGGCGCCAGTCTTTCGTGCGGGAGGCCCGGGTTCGATTCCCGGTGCCGGACCTTCACTCAGGGTTTTAAAACAACTGAGGAGAAGGTGCTGCCTTTGCTCTAACATCTGCAAACGGTTAGACCTTCGCGTCTTCTCGGATAAGGATGTTAAACCGTAGGCCCAGTCTCTCAATCTCTCAATCTCCTCTCGGGGGACTTAAAAGAACCCACATCACTTGTCGAAAAAGAGTAGGGTGATCCCGGTGTTGTGGTCTGTCTTCTTCTTTTTCTGTCTCCAAGGGGGGCACCTAGCATGGGACTTGCTCCCGTTCGTGCTTTCCCGTTTGGGCTAACCTTGTAAGTAGCCCAATAAAGTTGTTAAAAAAATAGACATCATGCAAGGTGTTAAAACACGTAGTTTAGTTGGTTTAAGGGTTGGCATTTAGGAAAAGTTTTAAATCGTGTGTTCATAGGACAATGAAATCCCTAAACACTTCGGCATGAGTTAAGGTAAGACTTTCTTTTGTGTAATTTGATGGTTACGGTTTGTAGCAAACAACGACACGCACCTGATCCATACTGCTCACGTTTGTGGATCACCAAATTTCGCAGTTCCAATTTACAGCCTGCAAACCGCGGTTGCTTTGAGCTCTGCTGGTGATGTTCAATAGTCATCTGCCGCCCCAGGGTTGGTTTGGCTTGGTCCTGGGACGAGTCTGGATTAGCTTGGCCAGTAGTCAAAGGTGGGCTCTGTGACCGCTCGACTTTCTCCTAGAATCAAAAATCAAAGAAACCTTACTCTATCAAGACACAACAATGAATGCAAATTAAGCAAACGCCACAAACAAAATTAAAACAACACGTTTTTTTTATCTCAAAAAGAGTCAGAAATGTTGTCAAGGTAACCTCGCTGATCAACACCAAACACCTTCAACACACGTGTACTGTCGTGTTCAATTGCTACCATAATGTGTCTGCATCTCAGCTTATCTTCAAACTCCTTGAAAACCTTCAATCGCTACCCACGATGCATCTGCATTTCCATTTATTTCAATACTCTTTAAACTCCCCAGAGACGTGTGTTCAATACTAACGAACACAAAGGTGGTACTTTGCGCATGCGTAAACGGTTCTCTAAAGCACCCCGTAAAACTTACCAAAGGTAGAACTGGTACTGAGTAACTTTTTGCGAGGGGCGACTTGGCTCGAGAGCCTGGTGGAGGGGAGGTTGGTGTCGAGTCTCTCCTGGAAACGAGGGCATGTCCCCCGTCGGCTCTCCCAAACATTTGATGCCACTCTGGATTCTAGCAGTGCAAGTGCTTAACTTAGTGCTTTACATTAGAACAATAACACAAATAAAGCAGGAAGTTTTTACTTTATACACAAAGCATTTGACATACAATAGTTTAACATTGCAATACAAAACAACAAATATTTGTTCGATTAATTAGATCAAGAATAGGCATACTACCCTTTGGTCAATCTGTCTACTTAAACTGAGAGCGGAATAAACGAATCCATTCTCTCCAGTTACTTTAATTACTAAAATATTCTGATAATTAAGTTTTCGAACAAAAGGTTCGAAAATTTGATCGTCTGAACGTTAAAATGTCCGAAGCGTTTTGAAATATACTTAATCTCGCAAGTTTGTACGCCTGATGTCACATCCAAGGTTTTTCCCTTTTTTTCTTAAAAGTGACTTATTTAAGAGCATATTGCGAGCGTTTGATCAAGCTTAGACTTAGAGTGAGAAGCACAATTGCTATTACACCAAACTGACAAGCAGACTGAAGCAATATTTGCCTGGTTTTTGTTGGTGTCATTTGTATGCCAGCTGAGTTTTATTCATAAACGTTTTTAGGTGTATCTAAGTGTTGTCGTTTGTCAAAAATTTATGGGTAAAAATGACTGAAAGTTTCTTATCCGAAATCAAATGTCCGAAATTTTAATATTATTTTCGTCATTAAAGTACAAATTAGACTCCAAGCCGTGATCACGCAAAAAACTCAAAACAGCGATTTTTCTATTCATAATCACTCTGCTTCGTTGTAAGCCAGCAAGTTCGATTTTTCAGCTCTGAGTTTGAGACTTTGAAGCAAAAAAAGTTATTCATTTTCTCTCCGTTTCAAAGTTCTCAGGCAAATTGGATCTACATTTGGAATGTGCCACCACTGCTTCAGATGCTGTTTTCGCTCACCGGTTGCTGTGCTGTTTCCCTTGGATCCCCTGCAACAGATTTCCTGTTCTTTGTGTTTCCTTTCTTGCTTAAAGTTCCTTCAGTCTTGCCGTCTGCAGCTTTGAAGAGGTCTGCATGCCGCCTTGTGATACTTTTACCAAAGCTTTTCAGATCAATCTCTCCCTGGACTTCTTCTTCAGTCTCCTTCGCATGTTCAATAGCGCTGGGATAAAACGTACATGAAGGTTAAATAGTTTGAAAACTGTGCTTTGCTTGAATTTTTTGTGACTGCCATCGTTTTGGCTTCCAACGGCCTAGCAAGCGCATGCAGTGCATAATTTAAAGACCTCCCCCCCCTTCTCCCTGGAAATTCCGATTCCTTCCGTGGCTGGGGTGTGGACATTTTGTAGAACTACACAATTTGGATAACTTTTTTCAACTCTCATACAATTCAAACACTTCTGATTTCAATATTGTGAGGTCAGCCTTGTTATATCTGATGCCAGGCGCGCACTAAATGAAACAGACGAAGCCGTTGCCTCGCAAGGCTGAGACCTCGCTGGTTTCTCTGGTCTGCGATAATTTTTCGTGAGAGTATTACCACACGAGGTAGTGATGGAATATCGAACAGAATAAATATTGACCTCACCGCCTCGCGAGGCAGTGTTGTCACAAAAATATTTCCGCACACAAGAACTAGCCGAGTTCTCTACCTTGCACGGCTTGCACAGCTTGCAACTAGCAAAGCTGTTTCCCCTCGTGCACGTTGAGCTTGAGCAACCTCCAACCGTATCTTAAGTCTCACCTCATTTTAGACCTGTGCAGTTTCAGTATTATGTCTTTCAATGAGAGTAACTTGTCTTCATCCCGTTCAGTTATTCCTTGGGAATGCAGCTTTCTGAACACTGGCTTTAATTTGTCTTCATAGTCAGGGTAGTTTGGATGCTGCCCTGCTCGACACACGTTTCTCATCAGTTGGCGGTGCTGAAGGCTGCAAGTGTTGAAAAAGTCCGTTGATGCCAGTCGTTTTATGACAAGGAACCATCCAAATACAAAAGTGCTTAGCACCTATGCTTCCTTATTTGAAAATTGATTACCTAAAGAAGTTAGAGCCAAGGCTTAAGGCCCTAAGAGAAGAAACCCTGTCCTACACTGCAGTCTGACACGTCACAAACTGTGCTAACCACACAGCCGTCAGTAGTGAAACTGGCAGCCTTATAGGTGCTCAAGTTAATAATATCAGTACTAGCAGTAATTCTAGGTAAAGTGCTGCCCAATACCTTTTAGCTTTTCTTTCTCTTTTAATGCAACGACAGCCTGGTTTGTCTTTGATTTTCAAACTCTTACAAAAATTTTAATTTTCTTTACAAACGTTGATAATCGATGGTAAAAGAAAAAACGACATCGTGGAAGACTCGTGACATGACGCGCGCCGATCTACCATGTTACATTGCGGGCGCTCTGATTACCAGACCTTTGCTCGGATAGAAGACATATAGAACTCGTCCACGAAAACAAATTTGTGGCCAAGAGATGCTATCATAACAAAGATTATAGTGCGCTACCTCACTACCTTTGGCAGTGGCATCGCGGGCGCTCTGATTACCAGACCTTTGCTCGGATAGAAGACATACAGAACTCATCCACGAAAACAAATTTGTGGCCAATAGATGCTAACATAACAAAGGTTATTGTGTGCTACCTCACTGCCTTTGGCAGCAATAAATGATAGTGCTTGTGACTGTTAGTGCAAGTGTAAAGTTAATACTAGTGTAGCATCAGAGCTACGATAGTTTCTGTGACGTTGACGTTTTGAGAATCAGTACCAGAAGCTTTGTTATCAAAAATAATGCTCCTAAAATATAATCCTAAGTCACGTTTAGGGCCGCAGCCTGGCAACCAAAAAGAGAACAAGAAAACTATGACCGACTATAACATAGCCGTAAATAATTAACTACATACTTTTATTTATGTCGTAAATATGAAATAGATAGGAAAAAAAAGACAAAGACATAAGTTGTTACGATTTATTTTGAGTTGTTCTTAAATCGATACCTGACGTAAATTTCAATGAAGCTATGAGTAGAATATAAGAAATGAACGAATACTGTTAAACCTAGTAATTTCGATGTCCAAAGAGAAGGATTTAAAAATAGTTCGAAATAGCAGGAGTTTAAAAAACCAAAAAACACAAATGGCGACATGCTTTTAGCTCACTATGAATGTATTTTGCCATTCACACTCTCCGCAATAAATATTTTTATTAATTTTATTTTTTTTTCGCAAAACAACACCTACTGTAACAGTCACAGGAAGACCAAGCGGTATCAGTGAGAATACCCAACAAACCTTACCAGTCAAACAGGTCTGGGGTCAGAGGAGATTTGATGATGAAGTCATACACAGACCGGTTGATGGGTTCCTTCAACAAACTCACCAGTATCACCTTAGAGAAATTCATGGAAAAAACGTGAGACATCAAATTCAACAACATAGTATTCCTTGCAATAAGTCTGAAACAATTGCTTCAAATTTAAACCTAGGCCTCAATGTGTGAAATGAAACGTTTTAAACTTTACTTGCACCTAGTACGCTGGGCCATCTGGAATAAGGGCTATAATCAAAGTTCATTTATTTAACTGGGCTGTTTGAGGAAGGGATTTAATGGAGGCACGTCTGTTCAACTCACCTCCTGGTCCACCTGAACTAAGGGCTGTTTGAGGAAGGGATTTAAT
>JAOBAT010142907.1:0-11399 GCA_026413305.1 Hydrozoanthus tunicans
GAGGCAGGGGGAAGGAGGTGGAAAACAAATAGAGTCCACGGATGGAAAATACATCAAAATCGAATTGCTGAAAGAACATACTGAAACTATAGCTTTATTAATAAACTTATTAAAAGGGTTTTCAAACTACAAGTATCTACAAAAGCACTACCATAATTATAGAAAAGTTAATATATTCTAAAACAATAATTTTATACCAATAAAAAAACAAACTGTTGCTACTTACTAGAACTGACTTCTTTTTTCTCCTAGTAAATAACTGTTGTTTTTCTCAGCCAAAGCATATATACGTTTAGCTAGGGCGGCATCTCTGCAGACAAGCACCTGTAATGTAAACAGGACAGAACCCGTTATAACCATCTACGATGTGAACAGAGAAAGATCAACAGTGTAACACTGTTGACAAGAAAACAATACTCAGCTCACACAAACCCCATACTTACCACTCCCATCGCATTATTAAAAAATCTCACTGCAAGAAGATGAAACAACGGCCTGTTAGAAACTTCGCGAAAACAACGATGTCTGAGTGTTTTTGTTTTTTCAAACACAAGAAAAGATAAATCTAGACTAACAAAAATACTTTTAGTGTTTTTTTTATAATTTTCACTACAGTCAGCGACACTTTTTTAAATCTGATATTTGAAGAAAGCAACTACAAGTTTCCCTTATACAAAAAAATCAGTGATTTTACAAAAAAACTGATGGTTCGCTGCGGTGAAATGCAACACAATTTCTACAAGAATGACCAAATTAGTATCTTTTGTCCAATGAAATAATGCAAGTTAGACTGAAAAACAGTCTTTTTTTCTTTGGCGGCAGATTGAAATTCCAAGTCTGTTCATCAAACTGGAGTTTGGGAAGAGGAAATGGACACACGGGCAGAAACAAAAAGCAATGGGGGCACTCCCATCAGTGGATGCACTTCCTCTTCCCAGGCTCAAATTTGAATTTTCAATCTACCGGCAACAGAAGAGAATATTTGCAGTCTAAATGCAAGTTTACATTTGAAACACTACAGGGTTCACATCAGCACTTTATTTCATGGCATTCAGGACTGCCATGAATTGGATAAACAAAGGTAACTTGTTGATGAATCTAACCATCAAAAGGATCCTGGATGTCTGGCAGTCTCTCCATTTGTTCCAACTCATACACAACATTCTGCAACACTGTGTGATCTGGATTCAGGTTTGGCCCATCTGAAAAGATTTAACGTCATAGAAACAGTTATGATTTTAGGAATGGCCACGCCCAAGGATGGGATGGCTAACTAAATTCACAATGAGAAACTTTCAAGAAGCATCACACTGACAACGATAAAAAAACAACAGTTATAGTTCTAAAGCAGAGAAAAAAAAAACGAGCTTCAAATCGAGGTTTGCATGTGTGTGGCTCTATGTAATCAGGATCGAGGAATGTCTGAACCAATCGCAAGCAAGCACAGAACTATAGTCCAGTCTACACACGGTATATCCTAAATTTGCCGGCGTTATGAAAATAAAAACCAAACCCTTGACCTTCCATAACAAAATATATCATAACGTCTATCAGAATGTGCCCACTAAATGGCTTTTGTCTTCCGCAGACAATTTGACTATGCTTTGATTTGTCTCCTTTAGGTAATTCACATGATTTGTTGTATATACAACCCACGGAAGGCAAGCAAAGCGCTGTCTGCTGTAGATGTATTATCTACAGAAAATAGAGTCATGCAACACTCACTCAACAAAATGAGCACACTCTTGGTCACATGCCCCTGATCAAATTCAAATGTATCCCAACCATGCGCCCGAACACATCACTGAAAAAAGTCTCAATAAAAGGGAAAATCTAAATATATAACAAAGCACTAAATGTATAGTCCCTTGGGAAACAATATAGTTTTGATTTCCCTCGAGTTCTAATGTTTCCCTCGACACATAGAGGCTCTCTGGAAAACAAAACCGTTTCCCTCGGGAATATACAATAAGTGTATATCATTTAACCTAACGTCCCCTTTTTGCCAAAATTTAAAAATTGTTTCACACTGACTTAAGAATGTTTAACGACCTTTAAAAATCCCCAACATTTCAGTAGGAGCTTCTCTACCTTCATCGGGGAGTAACAACACACAGTATTTGTATTTAGTTACCTACCTGGGTTTCTCTGGTAATATGTCGCTCTTAGCAGAGCACCATAACTTGCTAAAGATGGTTCTGGGAAACAAAGACAAACAAAATTATATTATTTTCAACAAGAGGCAGTAGTTACAGTAATAATGAACATCAGAAAAGCTATCGCTATCAGTTGGGCTAGAATCACAAATATAAAAACGCAATAAAATTACACCTTTTGCTGTTCATTTATGCAAAATAATCTTATACATTCATTTACGTCAACAGTTGAAGCTATACAGCGATTAAACGTTCATTAGCATTTTTAGAACTTCGTCTACGCGAACAAACATTCAATAACGCTATTTGCATTGTACTGACATTCAATAGCATCAACAGATGAACAATTGCAGCTTTGGACTATCAAAGGTAACAATAAAATATGCTTTCAATCTCGTGAAAGAAAAATCATTAACACCAACTGAAAATCAAAATCAATTGCATAGTATGACAATCAATAGTGTGATAGTGAAATTTGCATAGAGATGTACAATCAGCTGCACCTTTATACAATCCTTTGCACGAAGCAGTCAGTCATTAATGTGAACAATAAACATTGAATTTTGGTACAATGGAATAAATTAAAAGCCTTATTGAATGTTTGTTGGCGTAAATGAAGTTCCTGGAAGTGCTAAGGAACGTTTATTCGCCGTATAGTTTCAATTGTTGATGAAAATGGACAGCAAAACGTGTAAAACCAAGTTAGTGCCGCACATTCCTAAAATGACTTCGGATAAATTCTAGGACCCTGATTTCACACCCATGGCATTTATTGAGTCTCATCAAGGATGGGCATTAAACCACGAAAATATGGCACTCCATTAATGAGCCACATATTCCCATTATTAAACTTAAAGTCCCTATCAAGCTTATTCTTTTAAGTTCCAAATGAAAAGTAGAACCCTTTAATAATAGTAATGGTTCCGTTCTGGTTACGCTTTTTAGACTTGAAGCGTGCAACGATGACGTAAGCACGAGGCATGAAGCAGAGACAATTCTTTGTCTCAAAAAGTTCAATTTAGGCGACAATAGTCACGTTGTTATAATTTTAATCAATGAGTTATTCCCTTGAAAATGTTTGAAAAAATAAATTTGATGACATAGTTTAACAGAAATGCATATATTTAAACAAAAACCACATAGCTCACTGCTGCTGCGTCACAGGTTACCAGTCCCCGGCCTGCTCGGTCAATATTTACATTCCGATCTTTTTTTCGACTTAAAAGCATACTTAGATGTGGAAACTTTCTTCGGTTATCCGACTTTTGAGTTTACAGATGACAACAGTTTTAATCTAAAAAGTGAAAATTTAAGCTTGACAGGGACTTTAAACCAACTCATCCATAGAGACCCGTACTAACTGTATTCTCATTCAAGAACCACATGCACACGTTCAGTCCAGACAGCCCACAACCTTACCAATTCCAGTAGCATGCATATCTCTCAGTAGTTGGAGGGCCCTGTCTGATCCTTCATCGCCAAGATGATAACAGAGCCGAAGTAACTGGTTGAATGTACCTGTTTGGAACATATTCAGAAAAAAAACTGATTCAAATCACGCTTTTTTTAAAATAAGAACCAGTAAATAAACTGTGTCCACTAAACGTAACTAAACGCTTTTTTAATAAGAACCAGTAAATTTGGCCGAGGCTCATTGTTCTTAAATTTTTGCCGATTTGAGCCTCAAACTGTTCTTAATTTGTTCTGATTTATACGTGTGGTTTAAATTGAAAAAAAACTTGCTTGGGGAGTGTATTCTTGATCAATTCGTCCCCTGATTCATTTTCCCGAGAGGATTTCCAGCGACTATCCCAGGATTGGTTTCACATTCAAACTCTCAACTTGGTCAAATCATAGTCGACTAACTATGGTCAAACTAAGTTACGTCTGCTGATTCTCTCAGAACTCCGCTGTATTAGCGACGTTACAGCTTGATTACTCTCAGTTTCTGCGCCGGACAAAATCGAACTGTCGTGTTGACCTTTCCAGAAACTCTTAAAACTCGGCTCCGAGCCTCAGCTTGTTCTTAAATTGTTCTTAAATTTTGGCCAATCTGAGCCTAGTTGTTCTTATAAAATTGTTCCTATAAAAAAGCGTGTAGAATAGAAAACAGAAATAATTATCTTACAGAAGTTTATAAATATACTGCTTTACTAAAAACCAACAAAATAGTGTCTATTAGCAATAGCTTATAGTGGATGATAATGAACTGTACTGCAGACCAAACAGTCAGCCGAAACAAGTATCTCTGATTTAAAATACATAATTTCATTAATGCTTTGTAAAGTGGGCACCCGACTAGATTAGCTCTCATGGTTATTTCGGGTGCCCAGTCACTTTAAATTCGTTCTATTCAATTAGCTAAGTTTCTTTTCTTTTATAAAAAAAACGGTGTAAATAAAAATAATTGTTGTTGTTGTTTGGTGACATCTTACCTTGGTTTGCTGGCACAGCAGGTTCCTGGCTCATTTCTCCCAAAATATCCTAAAACAAAATAAATGAGCTGAGAACATTGAATATGTGCTTGTTTTCAGTTCCAAACTACTAAAAAAACTCCAGATACACACACCAGCACTGAATGCATGGTTTGCACTGATTGACAATATACCACGATACCACGCCACCAAAACTATCGGGAGTTTCTCCAGCCTTTAAAGTACAAGATGACAAAAACTGACCCGAATTCTCAACAAAACTCGAACAAAAAAAATGGAAATGAACTTAAGAGTGCATACCTGAATAGAGTCCCACATATCCTTTGGTGTTCGTTTAGTATTGCCCAAGTCTCCCAACAACATATTATAAGTAGCCACACTTGCTGCAAAGCATAAAATAAGTGAGAGCAGAGCAACAACATATTAGCCAACACCTAGTAGCCCTGATTAGGGAAAATCACAAAAAAATTACAATGAGTTCATACTTTAATATGATAAAAGTAAAAAAATTAAGTGGTGCCTTTTCCATATGAATGCTCAAATGCGCTTTACAATGATCAGTTAACCCCCAGCAGACCTGGAGCATTACTGTATGTAGGCGCCCCATGCAGCCACTTAAAAGCTATCCATGTATGCTGGTACTCATTTTAACGACTCCTTAAGGGTGGAAAGCTTAGTAGCCTATAGCAAGTAAGAAGGTCGCCCAAATTGACCAGGCTGGGTATTGAACCGGGGACCTCAGGATTAGGAGGCAGAGATCGTACCACTGCACCAACCCCTCTGCTATGTGATGAAAGTTAGCTTATCAGACCAGCAGTTCTATATAATAAATGTTGAAGTAGAAAATTAACTGCAATAAATTAAGTTACTGTGAAAACTGAATGTGGTTGACTCCTACACTGAGGAGACTATAACACTTGGCAGGAGGGTTGCTATGCAACAACAACAACAAGAACCAGGTAGTTTATATCAGTTCTATCAAGCAAAGTCTACCGCTGACAATAGTTGAGTTTCAAGAGCCCTGAACTCTGTAAGTATGCCAGCAAGTATCGAGTAAGATACGAAGCCTAGAAAGGTTCGCAATTTGAAGGGTCTAGTGCAAAAGTAACATAAGTATCTTTTGATGAAGTTGTCAACTCTCCTTACATTATCCATATCATCTCATAACTTTTAGGAGAATTTAGCATTTCATATTATAAAGTAAGTTAACTCACTTACATTGTTTTGCCATAGACACTTCAACTATATGGATTGCATTAAGTTTATTAAATAATTTTATTGTAATGATGAGGTGCATGTGTAACTCGTGATAGAGGATAGAATCAGTTACAGTGTCCCCTATGAAATGCCAAGAACACAGGAAAAGAATATTAAGAGCATTCTCCAGCTCTTAAGGTGGCAATGAAAACACTCAATAGAGCAACTACTGGATTAATTGTTAAAAAACATATTCCACCAGAGTTTTTGCTTCAGGCTGGACGCGACATCTAGTTGTTAAACAAGTAATGCTGGGGGTAGTTCACAAACAAAACTCATTGATTGTGATGATGCAGACAAAACTTTAGAAAGACGCTTCAGCTCTTTAATTTGCAATACTTGAAGTTCTTGAGCAAACTTTGAACAAGAATTAATCTTAAAAATGCACAACCCTGTACACAAAACACTGTCATGCCCTTTTTATCAAACTGTCTAATAACTTTGTGAGTGTTGATATCTAGTACACTCAAAGAACACCAACATTTCTTGGAGCTACAGTAGCTGGACTGTTGAATTTATATAATATTATTACTTTATTATTTATGTGCATAATTTCTAAAATGCACCAAACTAAAGAATTTCTTTCCATACCTTGAAACCCTTGTCTTCGCATATTCTTAAATGTGATCAATGCTTTTCGATGTTCACCATACTTGCAAAAAAAAAGAAACAGACAGGATGAAAAAGGTACTGTAACTCTAGTGCTCCAAAGTTCTACAGGTATTGACATAAATAGCATATTGTATTATAAAACAAATTTAAAATCTTTGGCTGATCATAATAATCAATATTTACCTTAGACAAAGCTTGAATAAAGACATCAAAGGTTCTTGCGTCCTTTTGCTCCATGGAAGAAAACAGCTTTTCAGCTTCATTACTTTGCCTGCAAGGTAAGGAACATACATTTTACCTCTCTAAAGTAAATAAGTCCATTACCTTGCACTATTCAGTAAAGGTTTGGCATGGAAACTAACTAATTCAAAACTTGCTTCACCAATGAATGAGTGTAGTAATATGACAACATGTGTCATATCAAGAGAGGATACAAGAAAATTTTTTTCTAAAATAATATGTACAGGTGTATTTTTGTCTTTTTCAATCAAGGTAGGTTCAACAAATACAAAATTACATCATCTGAGCTGATTTCATTAGAAAATTATGTCTTGTGAAACAATAACCTTTCATACTATACCAGGAGTTGTAATCCTGGAGTTTTAATTACTCAGGCAAAAATGCAGAATTAAGGTTTTAACGGCTTTCTTCTTTTTATTTTTGTTCAAGTCAAACTTGGCAGTTACACATTGGAGCAAGAGTTATAATATTTTATGTGGTTAGTTGATCATCTGCCTTATAAGCAGAAAGTCTGCTATAAGGAGTTGCTATTTTTTCTTGAAATGAAGAAAGAAGTTAATAGAAAAAAAGCTTTGACAATTGCTTCAGCTAGAGAAAACGAAAAATAATTAAGACCCATCCACTGCTGCACACTGGAACACAGTTAACTAAAAAAAATGTTTTGAAACTAACTTTTTCCTAATTAACCCAGGAGCATCTTATAAGTTTTAAAGGTTAAAAAATAATTCAGTTGGGTTTTACAGCAGAGAAAAAATAAACATCCTAAATGATTTTATCTACTCAGTCCCATTTAGCTTGAAATGCAAATTTTTCTATGCACAATAATTATTATCATGCCTCTTTTTATTTCCTAAGAATTACAGCTCAAATCAGGGAGTTCCAATCAAATTAATTTTGATACTTTACATCACAACTTCTTGTAATTACCTCCAATGTGATGTCTGTGAGGTATCCCTCTCATTTAGTCTTTTATCCTATAGAAAAGCATCGCACAGTAGTATCCACATCAACCAATATTATCCATCATAAAAAAATAAAAATAATAATAATAACAATGATGATGTAATGTTAATTACTAGAAAATCGATGTTACACAAAACACTAAAAATGTATAAAACAAGTTAATTCATGAAAGTTTCCCCCTCCATCCACTGTAAGCATTGAGTTCTCTTAGATTATATCCCCCTCCCCCTTTCAAATTCACTTCACTTCTCATAAACAAGTTAATTTATAAAAGTTATCCCTTCTATCAAAGCATCAAGATCCCTCCTCCATTCACCCCCCTCCCCCACTTTTCTAATTAATTGTTCTCCTCCAAAACAAACTCAGTAAAAAATAATATTGTTAAAGACAATGGAATAAGTATCGCTTCATCATTACTTTGTCTTCCACAATGAACAATCTGGCTTTCAAATGAAAGACAGTTGCTGTATATTGATTCTTGTTCTTTTTTCTTGAACAAAGTTAAGTAGCATTGATTATGTAATTACAGCAAAGTTGACAAAAGAAATCAGAACCACTAAGTAAACTTTGAGCAGTTCTAACTACAGTTGCAACTATAAACTGAAGCGAGAAAATCCATCAGTTTATAAATGACCCTTCAAAGAGTTTCATACAACAAGCAACTTCTCCTAGCTTAGAAAACTGAACAACAAACTCTTACCAGTGACAAATAACAGGGAAGTGATAAAAGGACAGCTGCTTTTCTTTCAAATCTGCTTGTTTTTCAATAGCCTGTGTAGCGGCTATTTTTAGGGGAGAGACCAAGAATCAATCAAGCAAGCCACCATGAGACTTGAATGCACAAGCAAAAGAAAAGCCTGCTCATGCTTAACCTGACGGCTCACTCAACTGACACTTTGTCGATCTCTCCCCTAAGAAACAGCCACTTTGTACACAGGTAAGTTTTTCAGGCAACTATAGTTTGTTTTTTAGTGACAAGTGACAACAGCATCCCCTCTTCCCCTCCCCTGCCCCAAGGAGCTCAGATCTTTTAGGAAGACAATTAGCATTGCAATGCACTTGGTAATAAATCTTAAACAATAAAGGCAACTGCACTAATTAACCTGTTTGTTGTCCTCCTCTTGTTCTGAGTCTGAATCTGATTCTGATTCGCTGCTTCCACTGTCAGAAGTCGAGATTTCTGTTTCTGTAGTTTGGTTCGTACTAAATGATTCCTGAAACAGCAGGCGACCCATTAAAATTAGATAGCATGATCCTCTCTGATCATCAATATTAGTAATTCTGCAAAATGGAATAAGGATCAAATGCTTACCTGTATTTTTTCTGAAAAAGACTGGCCATTGCCAAGGCCTTGGAAGCCAACAAGTTCTAGCAAGTCATTTGCAACCTCTAAGGGAACTGGTACACCTGAAAAATTTGCGCAAGCAAAACAGATTTGTTATTTACTTTCTAGGAGAACTGTTATACCTAAGTACAAGCAAGAAAGATCTGTTATTTACTTTCTAGGGGAACTGTTATACCTGAAATATGAGTGCAAGAAAAAGCTGTAGATTAATTTTGTTATTTACTTTCGAGGGGAACTGGTATACCTGAAATATAAGTACAAGCAAGAAAGACATGTTGTTTACTTTCTAGGGGAGCTGGTACACCTTGAATATAAGTACAGGCAAGAAAGATATGTTATTTACTTTCTAGGGGAACTGTTATACCTGGAATATGAGTGCAATTAAGACAGATCTGTTATTTACTTTCCTGGGGGACTGGTACACCTGGAATATCAGTGCAAGCAAACAGATCTGTTCTTAACTTTTAAAGGGACTGGTACACCTCAAATACAAGTTTAAACAAACAGATTTGTTATTTCTTTCTAGACCAACTGGTACACCTGGAATACGAGTACAAAGAAACAGATCTGTTCTTAACTTTTAAAGGGACTGGTACACCTCAAATATAACTAGTTTAAACAATTGGATTTGTTATTTCTTTCTAGGCGAACTGGTACACCTGGAATACCAGTACAAAGAAACAGATCTGTTCTTAACTTTCTAGGGGGACTGGTACTCCAGGAATATAGTGCAAGCAACAAACTTATTAATAATTAGTTTCAAGGGGACTTGGTACACCTGAAATAGGAATGCAAGCAAACAGATCTGTTATTTACTTTTTTTGGGGGAGGGATGGGGGGTTGACGGCTGTGAACCAGCAAGCAAACAGATCTTATATAATTTTTCTCTTCAATTAAGTTATAACACAACTGAAACTAGTTAATATAACTTTTGACAAGTGTTTTTATAAAAAAAAAAAATTGGTACACATACTAAGACACTTTAAAATAATTGAGCCTTTATATAAATCATAATTATAATCAATTATTATACTTACCTTCTTTCTGGAGTTTTCTATACACATTTAGAGCTTTTAAACCTTGTTTATCTTGAATATAAACTGCAATCAAAGAATATCAAGTACAAATTAAACCGATTCTCTATTCACATCTAATTCTAAACGTCTACTAAAAACTGCAAAAGGAAACTACAACAAAAAAGTTGAGAAACTATGTACACAATCTATTGGTCAGTCCTGTGAAATCAAATATCAAATTGGTTTGTCAAAACTGCCATCTGGGTTTAATTGAGTCTTAGTTACTCTGTGCCAAGTTTAATAATAATAAAAGAGAATCATTGCCAACATCAACAAGAATGAAGACAAAAATTATTTAAAATTTATTTATACTATAAACAGTTTTGATTTTAGTACTACAATATCTAAGTGAGCGGGGTGCTTAGCTCGTGACCCTTCTTCTTCTGGTTCACAACTGCAACAGGTAAGCATCCTCACTTTGACACAGTGTAACCTCCCACCCACCCTGAAAAAACCTGGCTTTGCTCTGGGACTGGTGCAATAATGGTTTGTTACTACAGCCGTATCTCCAATAAACTCTTCCTTTTTTGAGCCAACTATCATCTACAAAATGCTGCAAGTGTGTCTAAATCTAAAATACAAATTGGATAACTGTCAGTTAAAATCATGCTGATAAGGCCAGACTATTAAGTTTGACATTGTTGATTTTGCAGATTTCATTTTTTTTGTAATGGTTTAAATTTGAACACAAAATTACAGTAGCTTTGCATTAAGGAATCTGGGACCAAATAAGTTATAATAACAACAAAAACATCTTCTGACACACTGATGTGTTGGATAATCGTAAGTTTATGATAATAAAGACACAGAAGACCAAAATATCTCTTACTTACATTTGATGTCTTCTAGTTCTGCTGACTTCAATGTTCTTGCTGCTGGTTTTTGCGGCCAACTCTAACAATTAAATTCATAAAGCTTTGAGTGAAACATACTGGGGTTTCAATTAGTTGCTGCCTTACAGTTTGGCTCAAACAGTTTGTACTCATAGATCTGGTAAAAAAACCTAGTTTCAATAGTTAAATGATCCCACCCAAATAACAGGAAAAGCTTACCTAAAAGAATTCTTTAGCCAACAAAATCTGATTAAAAGCATAATAATTGTGTACATACAGCAGGTATTTCTGAGAGAAATTCTGTCAGTCAGTAACACTTAAGAGTGAGTCCATGAGAGCACCAGGCAGGTGTGCTACATGCCATCTCACCGATTTTGTTGAAACTTGGCACGTTCATAGGGTCTGTCCTAAAACTCAAATATACGAAGTGGCTTGCTCATCCGATTTTTCAGGGGGGAGTTAGACCACCCCCTGACTTTTTC
>JAOBAT010142918.1:0-11397 GCA_026413305.1 Hydrozoanthus tunicans
TCTCTCTCTCTCTCTCTCTCTCTCTCTCTCTCTCTCTCTCTCTCTCTCCCTCTCTCTCTCTCTCTCTCTCTCTCTCTTTCTATCTATCAACCTATCTATCTATCTATTTATCTGTCTGTCTATCTATCTGTCTATCTATCTATATTCATCCATCCACCCACCCATCAATCCATTTATCCATCCATTAATCCACTCATTTTTCCATCCATCCTTCAATCTATCTATTTATCCATCCATCCATTCTCCATTCATCCACCCATTTACAGCAACTAGCTTTATAACTATTTGCCCGAATGCAAGTGATTGGGGAAACTTGCTTAAATGATCTGCAGAAAACACCAGTTTCTCGTCATTCCACCTAAATGAAGACCCTCGCAAATGGCTATTCGCTGACGAAGAGTTGCTGCGACACCATTTATCAGATGTCCAAGCAAAACTCGAAGTGAGGTAAAAAATTAATAAAGTCAAATTGGCTAAGTTATTCCGACCCATTATATCATCACGTATTTCACATAGTTCACATGGTTCACATAGTTCTCATAGTTCACAAAGTTTAACAGCTCTTTCATGTGCATCGTTTAACAGTTATCCAAGCATTCCTTACACCGGTACCCTAGAGTATTTAGAAAACGTTTTTTTGACGTCGAAAAATATGTTCTCCTTCCTTTGGTTATCTTTTTTTCTGGCGTCTTTTCGATCTTGTCGGAGATAGCTTTTCTTAACACGTTTCAACTCTTGAGAGCCCATTTTAGAGTTTAAGAAGAAGTACCTGAGAACTGAACTCAAGAACAAAAAGAGCAGGAAAATAAGATGTTTAAAGGAAGGAGACCACATTTTCATCCCTTAAAGTAATGTTTGGACGCATTTCAATAGCTCTTTCAAGCGCACAATTGCAGCGTCAAAATTTACCCGTTAGAAAGTGTATATTTTACCAAAAACTTACCCTAAATCTATTGAGTTATCAGTTTCAGGCGTGTAATGAGAAGGAGCAGTTATCGTAAAAGATATTTTATTCTCGAAACACAAAAGGGATAAATAAGTTAAATGCAAGTGGGCTGAGTTCGCGGGTTGTGTAAACATTTTCCGATGCAGGTTCTCTGCAATGCAGCTCTCTTTGTTCAACAGAATACTTCAAAACCTCAGATAATGCCTCCACACAATTCCAATTCAACATCAAAGAGGCCATTAATTAATTTTAAATTTGAAAAAAGTCACTCAATTCCCAAGTTAAGCATGTAAGCTTTAAACTATCTTTCTAGTTGTTTTGTGTTTTGTTCCAAAATTTTGGCATTTTAAAATTTTATTTGTAACTTTTACATTAATCTTTACAATTTGTATATTTACACTATTTTTTGCATTTTTTGTATACCATGTCAACCGTTAATTACATTTTTTGTGTATAACCGTATTTATACATTTGATATATTGCACTAATTGTCCATTTGCACTTATTACAACATTAATATGTTAAGCATGTAAGCTTTAAACTATCTTTCTAGTTGTTTTCTGTTTTGTTCCAAAGTTTTGGCATTGTAATTGTTGTTTTGATCTCATTTTTTGCACCATTAAAGATGATACTAATAATGTCAAAACATGTTTTGAAAATAAAAAATGTTTTGTATTCCTAAGAGTTTATTCTAATGCTAATGTTATAAAACACTTATTCTGATAATCTAATTTCCTTTGTTTGGCGAAGGAAAGGGAAGGGTAACTCAATACATTGATATATTCATGAAAAAGAGGGGCCTCTCAGAGAAAGGTGACTTATTAATGAAAAGGGGCCTTATTAGAAAAAGAGGCGCTTTAGAAAGGGGGGCTTGTTTGAGAACCTACAGCTCTCCTGTTTTTTAGAGCACCGGTAACAAAAGACGAAACCCACAAAAATGGCTGTTTTAACAACTTACTTTTTTCACTCTCCTTTTCTTTCAGAACGTTGGCCAGCACCTTCAACCGTAACAACAGGGGAAACAATCCACAAACTATTATTGCAAGCTTTGCTAAACGTGTTCAAAACAAAACGAATGTCGAACCAAGACTTCTTATTGAAGAGTTCCTCAACAAACACCGTCAATCGAAAGAGAATGAAGCTCCTCGAAAAAGAACATCGAGCTTTAAGGCAAAGACATTTTCACAACCGTTTTTCCGTGTGAAAAGGCGAGAATCGGTGCCTGAATGTAAAAACTTATCTAGCGTTGGCTTCCAGTCGGTTTCAGTCTTCAATGAAGAAAGCAACGTCTATGAAGATGCTGATATTAAGAAGCTCGTACGTAATACTAACGAACCAAGAAAAAACTCGATGATTTTGCCAAAAGTTGTAGTAAGCTCGGAAGAAAACGATGTCATTTTTGAAAACGTTTTCCAAACAAAACATGGCCGTCCACGAGCAAAAACCATTGCTGCAACCAATGCCTTAAACCTAACAAAGAAGAGGTCTTTAAAGGAACAGCAGGACTGTCGAAGGAGAAGCGCTAGTATGAACTCTGATTGCGTTCTTGGGAGAGCTATAAGTAATAAGACAGCCAAGCACCATGCGATGTCTAGGGCTGGTGTATCCACTCTATCGGCTGGCATTGTACCATCAAACGCATCCCTCACAAACGACGATTTGCTAAAGATGAAAAAAGTCAAGTGCTTGGCGCAAGCGAAAAGACTTCAAGGAAGCGGACAGACTGTGCATGAATCTAGAAAAGCTCTCAATCGAATAAGCCAGTCCTTGGCAGAGAGCACTGTAGCCAAGAAAAACACTTCATCACTGCTAGTTCCTTCTTTACCTTATCAGCATGACGTAAAGGTCACGGAGACAATGAAATGTGAATCAATGTGTCCTGGTAAAGAGATCGAGCAAGAGTCTGGTTGCGTGTCTTCGAGGGAATTAGTTGACACTGAGCTGAAAAGCAGCACCAAGCCTGTTTGGGCACTAAGAGATGATCTCTGTCAACCGCGCAACGTGTTCAAACCTCGTGGTTCTGTTTTGAGACTCACAGATGACCCTAGGCAAACTGAATCTACCGTATAACGTTTTTGAAGCCAAATTTTTTTATTGTGCTGTCAATAACTCCTTCCACCCACAATTTCAATTCAATTTCAACTTTATTTTAATCAAGAACAAAATGAATTTCATCACACCACGCACCCGCACATAGCTACATTAGCTAGTTTAGGCGAAGTTGTGAAAGTACTACATACAAGCATTACAGTATTAGAACATTGAATCTATTTCACAACTGACAGGTTTTAAAATCATTTACAAGATTCTAATTGTGTCCAGACTAATAGACAAGTTGGCATTCAATTCCGTTGAATTTGTATGAATAAAAAGGGAAATAAAAAGGGATATGAAACCTGTGACATCACTTATTTTTAGAATTGAAAACGTCTATTTCGGAGCAGTAGAGATTTAACTTACTTTTGAAAGAACTTTTTGGCATACCTCGGAACTGAAATTTGGTTTCAAGTTTTGCACCATCAACTGCATCTTAGTTGCGTGCTCTGTCAGCGTTATAAAAATCGTTTGAAATTAGATTTCTTGTGTCACGTGGAAAAAACAAGTTGGAACTGAATTATGGCTTTACTCTACACGCAATGGATTTTGCAGTAATATCGTTAAGTTATAATATTGGAAACTGTGCTCAACCAATTAGAAAAAAAAACCAGAGAAGCTAGAGATAGGGCGATAAGGCTGAAGTTGTTCTGGATTGACACCTATAAAAAAAACTAAAATTAGAACCTTTGG
The DNA here is from genome assembly GCA_026413305.1 of Hydrozoanthus tunicans. NCBI lineage: Eukaryota > Metazoa > Cnidaria > Anthozoa > Zoantharia > Hydrozoanthidae > Hydrozoanthus > Hydrozoanthus tunicans. Next base: position 3,734 of record JAOBAT010142918.1, read on the forward strand.
ACGTTAAACTGCTTTGAGTTCTACAGCATTGTAACTACCCCCACCCCAAGAAATTGTCACCGCAGGAAATGCCGCGCATAAAGCTAAACTGGACCATTATGTGGTAAAGGAGAGCTACTGCCTGGCTGGTTATCTTGTTTATTTAAAGATTGTTTATTCGGAACCTTAAACGGGACGAGAACGACAAAAAACAACATTTCTCGTTAGATTTCGCTGTGTTGGCTACCTGCACGTCGTCGTTTGGAAGTTGCTACGTGAATTGTAGGTTTTAGAGTTCCGGTGACTACAAAAAGGTTCAAATTTTGTACATACTAGTTGACCACTAACAAATAAGCCTCATCGTTGCGTGGTGTCCGCATTGAGAATGAAAGAGACTTACTTCTGATCATGAACAGATATCTAGATCTTCCCACTAGCTTTTAGTGTGGCAAACTGCATAGCAAAGTAGTGACAATAAAGAAGATAAACTTGTTTTCTCCTTTGAGAGAACAATTAGTTCCCTGCTGGCTTACAAAATATTTAACCTGTCGTATGTAGGATGTGGGGTGTAATTGAGAAACAGGTGGCTAAGGGTTTAGCTAAGTGATTTACCTGTCGGGTTTCAAAGAACGCTATAGAAACATAGAAATGTTCGTTTAAATGCGAAGTAACCTAAAACAAAATGGTCACATCATTAAAATAGTCTTTAAAACTGTTTAGTGAAAGTGCACAAGTATATTCAGCAGCCAGTCTTTGAGCAACCCAAAAGGTTGATAGTTTTAAAGCTTTATCGTAGGAGCTTGTAAAGGTGCTGGCGCCCATCGTCGGAGCAAACTCAGCTACTGAATAGAGAGGACAGTGTAACATCTGTTGAATACTTTGAACTTCAGCTTTACAAATTTCATTGTTTGAACCAGTTGTTGATACCATGAAAAAAATCACCAACCATTTTGCTCGTCTTGAAGAGTGGAAATGATTGGTGTTATTCATTCTAACTTGTAAACCAGTTGATGACACCCTATAAAAAGTGACCATTCATTTTGCTCGTCTTAAAGAGTAGAAATGATTGGTGTTATTCATTCTAACTTTTGAACTAGTTGATGAAATCCTATAAAATGGCCATTCATTTTGTTGTCTTGAAGAATAGAAATGATTAGTGATATTTATTCTAACTTTTGAACCAGTTAATGAAACCCTATAAAGTGACCACTCGTTCGCTCGTCTTGAAGAGTAGAAATAATTGACATTATTCATTTATTTAAATCAAAACCAGTAGATGAAACCATATTAATAAAGTGACTATTGTATTCATCTTAGAAAAGTAGATTCAGTAGATTGTAACTTCTTAAAAATAATCGTAAAATAAGAAATGTTATTCTGTTTGGTGATTTTGACTCTAAAAAATTCAGGAGAAAAGGAATAAATTATGAAGCTTGACGGATCGATGGACAGAATCACGTGATCAGTTCACGGGGCGAACTGCTAGTAATTATTTGGCAAACCAGCTTGGGAGGCGTTAGCTTTTTCCATTAAGGCCGTCACTCCTGTTTATATTTCTTTGCTTGGCATGCATCCGTACTAAAGTTGAACCTTTATCTAAAACGGAAACCAGCCATCGCTTTTTATTTATCTTTTCAAAGCTAAGGGTTTGTTTCTTTAGAAATAAGATCCATTTAATTTGAAAACCACCCAGAAAACTAACTAGTATTTCAGTGGACGGTATTCTGAATTTTAGCTTGCAGCGTGAACTGGTGGTTCTCTGAAAACCAGCTGGTAGATAGTTTAAGAGGTGAGGTTGAAAGCAAGTCAAAATTGATCAGCATTGCAACAAAGCTACAAGGACTAGTTAAGGTGAGATGATGCAGACTTCGAAATTTTTTTAAAAGTGAAGTAAATTGACACGTTATAAGACAAAACAGGTTGGTAAGAATTCGTAACTTTTATCTCTTTGGAAACCAGGATGGGTTCAGTTGTTCAAAGGCTAATTAGCAGAATTAAATATCTTACCTACGTCAGTTCCTGTAACCAATCTTACAGAGATTGGTTTGAGCTGTAATTTTGGAATTAGCAGTTTTTCCCATGAAAAATCTCAAACTAAAAACATGTTTTTCTCTTCAAACTCAAATCTCTTTCTACAGTTTGAAGTAGATACTTGATCGAAATCTATGTCGTAATATTGCTATTGTTCCCGAAGTGGGCTGGTAAACCGTTTGTTACCAGGACAAGAAACCTGAGATCTACAGTACTTAGAAATTCTAAAACGTTTTCTTTTCAAATTCATTTTAATGGTTTTTACTAACCTTTTCCCACTCTTAAAGTGAAAGAGATAGCTGTATGAAATTCCTTAGTCACTAGCCTTCTATGTCACTAGAACACATTGCTGTTAATAGAAATTATAATTTGTATCTCAAACGTTTGTCTACATTGATATTTGGACGATGACATCAGCAATGTCGACTACAGTATATGGCTTTATTAAGCCGACAATGTCAGCATTTCATCAAAGGAATCTTAAAAAAGCAGACCATTAACAACCAATTGTTTCAACTTCTGATTATGATTCCTTTGTTTCTGTAGAAAAAACGTCTGCTTCCAGAAGTTCTGAGACCACTATGCTTACATCGTTGGAGTTTATATTATGCTTATGCACAGTGGCATTATGTTCCGCTCAGTCAGAAGGTCTTCTTTATCTAGACGATGAAACTTCCGGTTCGGGATTAGAAAGATACGCAACAACAGTAACCGGAACCGGAAGTGTTTCAAATCACCATTTTGCAAAAGGTAAAAGTCATCGCTTAAGATCTGGAAGTAAGATGATCGGTGAAAATCGAATGGATGGTGGAAGTTGGCCTGACACAGATCCACAAACTGAAGAACCGAGTTTGCCACCTAGCGGAAACGGACCAGTTACCAGCATTCCAATAGAACAAACCGGAAGTGGAAGTCAACCAAATTCTAATCTCCCAGATACCAACCCTCCGGTGCTCGGCAGTGGAAACCTACCTACAAACAATCCTACCACTAAGGCTTCTCCAACTAATTTCCCTCCGACTAATTATCCTCCAAACAGCGGAACCGGAAATGTAGGTCAACAAATTACCTATCCTCCAATAAAAGTGACCGAAACTGGCAACAAACCATCGAATCAGCCCCCTACACAACCTGTACCAGCAAGTAAGTCTCTTTATTATCCTCATTATACTTTTTACCTGCGAATAAAAGTGTTTGACTTCCCATTTGTGAAAACAACTAACAAATTCCTATCCTTTAACTAACCAATCGTAGCTTTACATTAACTAGCCAATCGTAGGTTACCATTAACTAACCAATCGTATGTTACCGTTAACTAACCAATCGTAGCTTTACATTAACTAGCCAATCGTAGGTTACCATTAATTAGCCAATCGTAGGTTACCACTAACTAACCAATCGCAGCTTACCTTTAAATATCCAATCGTAGGTTTACATTAACTAACCAATCGTATATTACCCTTAACTATAGCCAATTGTAAGTTACCATTAACTAACCAATTGTAGGTTACCACTAACAATACAATCGCCCTTTAACTAGCCAATCATAGGTTATCAGTAACTAACCAAAAGCAGGTTAACGTTAACTAAACAATCACAGGTTATAACTAACTAGCCGTACTAATAGACTTAAACAAACCAATCTGGGCCTTATTTGGTTTTATTTTCTTTACTGATAACTAATATTGTAAATGTTTGGTTCTGCGTAGGCCATCTTAAAACACTGACACCCTGCACACCACCGTGTATCCAGTACGCATGCGCCTTACGAGCTGAACGAAATAAAACGGTTCTCAGAATATACAAGTTTAACCGGCCAAAACTTCGGCCACTCTCGCCTTCAGATGTAGAAGACCTGCTTGCAGACCAAGAACCTGTTGTCACACCCGGAATTTTCAACCAAGGTTTTCTCCAAGTTCCTTCCAAAGTTGTGTCATACCTCTCGCCGCTCATTCGTACCGCTCTAAGCCTGGTACCAAGAGATTATATCCCATCGACGCCAATTTTCCTCTTTATTCCATTCTACCTGAGGTCCACTGATGCAGCTAGAGCCTCATTGCTTCTTGGAGAGGTCTTTCGTTACCTTGACGACAAAAATCAAGTACCATTCTTGTTTTACAAAATGGGCGTTCCTACAAGAAAGGATGCATCGTCATGGGTCACTTTAAACTTTCTTCGAGGTGCCTTGAAGAAACCGACAAGAGAATCCAAACATCGTCCAAAACTCAAAACAAATGATTCAAAGAAGGCACACGAAAAGAAATCTAAAACTGCTGGGGTACTTAACATCGTAGCAGGACTGGGCATTTCTATGGCATATGATAAAACTATTGTCGATTCTAATGTAACAGATCTTATCCGTACTTCGGACAATGTCTATGCTCTTGTTATAGATGAATCTCCTATGGACTTCCCGGGCATTTTGTTGAACTATATTCTGGCGGTAAATAACGGCTCAAATGGTGAAACCATTGAAAGTCCTTGCCATCATAAAGAATTCATGAAAAGAATCCGTTTTCAGCTTGTTCCTAAGCTTTTTATTGGGAGTGGTAAACCAGAAAAATGCCGGGAAATTCTCAAGGAAGTAATCCCACAGTTTATTTTCAGGCCAATACAGAGCTACAATGGGCGATTTTTCACCTTCTCGACTTCTTTAGATGCCCTGAAAGAAGCCGGCTGTTCCACATGTGATGACAACACGAAGTACATTACACCTGCCTTAATCGTGAAGACTGCTCAAGACTTTTGCAAATCAAACCGTGATAATATTTACGCATGTCTACAGAGCAGCATTCTCGTCGAGGGGTTGGCGCATCGCTACAGGTTACGCCGTAATAGACGCATCCGGGTCCTTAAGAATCTTTCCGGTTTTGACTTAGAAACGAGTCTTGGTGGGATCTTGATTTCTTTGAAACTGCTCGAAAGCTAAGTTAGGGTCATTTGATCCTCGTCTGACAGAACTTACTTTCACTGACTAATCCATACTGTTCCATCAGAACAATCCCATTGCTCTGGATAAGTTAGGGTCATTTGATCCTCGTCAGATTCCAGTAGGCCATCTGATTAGCTAAAAAGGAACAGACTCGTTGACAGAACTTACTTTCACTGACTAATCCGCACTATTCCATTAGAATAATCCCATTGCTTTGGATAATAAAGGATTTCTTCTCACTAACTCTCCTTAGGTCTGTGTCTTGGTTTTGTACTTTGCTTATAAAAACCAACTTTATCAAAAAGTCTTAATAGTTGTGCATGTGTGACATGCTGCGAATTCATACGAAGAACAACATTAACCCGAAGATCAAATTATGTAGAAAACTTTTTAAAACATTTCAAAAAATCGCAATCGGAGCGAAAAATCAAAGAAAACAACAAAAACACAGCAAGGACGTGTTTTCGAACCTGAAAAGAGTCGTTTGTAGGTTTTGAATGTGTTCCGCATTCCACGTCGGTCAAATTGAAAATCTGAAAGAAAAAATTTGTGTCTATGGTAGTCTATGTTAACAAATAGTGATTTCGTTCGTTTGGGCCGTGTGAGAGAGGTGTTTGACAATACAGACCAACCGAATCGAGCTCTATGGAACAGACCCAGGCCCTTTCTTGCAATGGTTCGTGTGGCGTGTGTTTCAACCCCGTTCAGTTATCAACATCTAACTTCTCCTTGGGCAACAAACACAGTATAAGAAAACGAGAGTTGATCAAGTGAAAATGAACTACAGAAGATAAAAAATAAAATTTCTCCCAAACTTATTCAATTGAAAAGTATGGATTCTAGTTGGAAGGATCTGAACCGGGACTGAATGGATAACTAAAGAACGTTTGATCAACGAGTGATAATTTTTTTATATCAACGCTTCACCAAGGTTTGTTTATAATTATAAAACTGCGTACAACATCAATATGTACCATGCAGTCTTTTCTTTATTGTTGCTTTAAGGGCTTGGTCAACAGCAAAATTTTTTTAAGCGAGATAAAAAGAAACAACACACAAAGAACGACTTGTTAAAGAGCACAGAACGTTCGTGACGAGACGACCGCTTGGTTTTGCGACCTGTTTCGTTGATTGCGATCTTGTAGTAGCAGATGACTTCGGTAGATGGCGGTTTGACAAGGTAATTAACAATCGGCCTGTGGGCCTGCTTACTAATTAATTATTGACCTGGGTCAATGAGCACAAGAATTGCGAAGGAGAACGACTATAGTGTTTATATCACGATTTCGGTGAACAGCCTTTGGGGGATCTCTTGTCCTTCAAGTAGACCATAGAGGAGGGATGGGAGCGGCGGTAGCCATTTTTTTTTGGGGGGGGGGGATCTGCTAAATTAAAACGAACGGATGAGGTGCAATAATGTCGTTTTCCCGGTACGTTAATGAAAGATGCCGTTTCTAGCTTTTTTAATTGCAAGTACTTTAAGGGGTTGGTTAGTGTACATGTCTTGATTTTTATCATATTAGTATTTACCAGAGAAACAAATATCCATTTTCGCGCGCTCTGATTGGCTGCCGTATCTCGCAATATCCATGACTATTTTTAGTTGACTTTGAGGCGGTAGTCAAAATGGCGTCGTGTTGACTGTTAGTTATAGACGAGGAAATGATTGCTTTAAACGAAGAACAATTCCAGAAAACACGAAGAGGCCAACAAGATTTGGCTTTTTGGTTCAAATGGTTAAGACAATTTTTTTTTTTCAAAATCTGCTTATTTATGTTCTTCAAAAATCCCTGAAGAATGTAAACGAAACTCAAATGCACGCAAAGCGCGCTAGCTAGAAATAGAAAAAAAGTTAAATTTTGTCCTTTCTTTGAAAAATGAAGTGCATTTTATCCCTATCTTCTAGTAAATACTAAAACAACTATCCCCCTCAGGGTCGGTGTCTAGCTCTAGATATATACCTCGACGCTTCGCGTCTCGGTGTATATCCACCGCTATATATTCACCGGTACCTCCCCTTAATTCTAGGGATAGTTGTTATTAATTGAAGAACATTTGAAGCTTTTCCTTTGCTTGCTTGTGTATATTAATTGAAGTACCCCTTGCGGATCGAGCTTACATGGCTTACAATGTATGCACCTTGCACAAATTTGTTGATAGGCTCCACGTTTAAGAAGTTTTGCGGACTGTTTGCTACCAATAGCAACTCGTAATACGAACTGAATAAAGAACTTTCTTTGAGACTTTAATGTTTTTGATTCAGTGTGTAAGGTATGATAACTGCATGCAAGAGATGCATGCTGCGATTTAATTTAAGTTTAATTGTTACATAAATTGGCTGTCGTGTATATCGTGTATGAGCGACCAAACCAGCCGTAACGTATATTTTCCATTACGAGTACTCAAAAGTCAAAACCATTAAGTTTTCTGAATATCGTTAACTACTTAATTTGTCTTAAAAGACTGAACATTATATGTTTAATGAGTCTACTCTTCAATACAAGCAAATGAATGGTCACTTTATAGGGTTTCATCAACTGGTGCAAAAAATAGAATGAACAACATCAATCGGTTCTACCCTTCAAGACAAGCAATATGAATGGTCGCTTTATAGGGTTTCATCAACTGGTGCAAAAGTTAGAATGAACTAGACGCATGAGTGCGTGAACTCGCGCGCGCTTTCTGTACTGGTGTTAAATTATGCTAATTTGCATTAGCTGCA
>JAOBAT010142929.1:0-11397 GCA_026413305.1 Hydrozoanthus tunicans
TTTGTGTTCCCGGGGTGGGACCTTGAACTTAATTTGACGATTTTTCGACGCCCGACCCATGGGCGTTTTACAAAAATATCGGGTCACAGACACAAATCCCCACCCTTGCCCGCACCCCCCCTCCCCCCCCCCCTTTCCCGGGCTTCATATTGATAGGTGCATAATGGGTCAGCCCACTTTTAACTCGTTCCAGTCTCCAGGACTGAATTGAGGAGCACCATCTTCTGCTGAGGTTTAATCTACGATGTATTGGTGTTCCGTCCAAGGGAGATGGGGTCGTTAGACTACAGAATTCGAAAGGGACAATCGCTACCGCCAGTATGGAAAACTCGAGAATAACGGGGGGGGGGACTTTTTCGCTTTTCCTAAGTCTAAATCTAAGGAATAATTAGCAAACTCACCAAGAACGAGTTGTCTGCTTGACTGTAGCTTTCATCTTTCGACTGCAGAGACTGAAGATGTGAGACAAATGTGCATATTAGAAATGGAAGAAGACACAGATTGCATCATGCGTCTTTTTAAAACATGTAGCTCAATAATTAATGTTTTATCCGCTTTGACAAAGCTGATCGCACTTTTCCATTCCCCCCCCCCCTCCCAAAAGCGCACTAAAATGCACATTTGAGTTACATAACCAAAAATACACCCAATCATATACCGGGATGGGGCTGTCAACTCCACCTTCAGACCGGGATGTCAATTTTTTGGGATTTTGGACCAAGCTAGACCATGTGGGTATTGACTGCGCAGAGTAAAAACCTTTCCAACATGTATAAGAAGCAAGGTATGATAGGAAATGTCTGTCATTGATTTTACAATCTTTTACACGGGTATACGAGTTACCTGAATAATTGTCTCCTGTTGCTCAACCACGTGGCGGTAGTTTGCCAATTGTTTGTCTAATCTGTTGATCTCATCTTGTAAATCGGGCGCAGTTTGTATTTCTTGGTTTGTTTGAGGACCTCCTTTGAGCAAGTCCAACAGAACAATTAGTAACTTGACCAAAAAACAATAAAATTATCAAAGCATGACAAAGCAGTAGCAGATGGGGGCGACATACAAATAACAACTTCTAAGAGTACAGTAAACTTTTACAGAATCCAGCTAAACTTCAACGGATAATAATACTTCGCAATTCTTCAAGACACCTTTGATTTCTCTTACCTATTGAAGCAGCCTTCTTAGCAATGTCCAGCTTCGCCCTCAGTATTCTCCACTTCTCCCTTAAACTCTTTTCAATTCCTACAACAAACAATGATAGATACAAAATAACGACTATTTGAAACTATCAGGGCTCTCACTCATTTTGAACACAGGTTTCCAGGCATTTTCTAGACTGACATAAACAAGACAACTCAACAATATTTTTCTGAAACTACGCCCCTTAGCAGAATACAGTAGATTGGAAGTCATACTAAGTAGTTTGATTCTTGCTGAGACACAGAATGTCGTTACAGAAGAAAACCGCAAGCTACATTTTCCACCGAGTTCTGATTTATACTCCCTTTGGAACACACTGACTCTAAACAATAAACAATAACGCAACTCTCACGGTATATCAAAATGTGTACAAACCCTCCGTAACCATCTCTCACGGTAGATCAAAATGTGTACATGTATACCCTCCCCAAACATTTCACATGACGTTTCAAAATGTGTAAACACCCTTCCTCACCAACTCTCACGGTATATCTAAAAGTGTACATGCATACCCTCCCCAAACATTTCACCTGACGTTTTAAAATGTGTAAACACCCTTCCTCACCATCTCAAACATGGCATATCAAAATGTCGTGGACGGGCTCCCTGACCGTCTCAAAGTGAAACGACATCTAAAAATGCTGTTCGTAACCTACCTGATTACCAGTTATAACATATCAAAACGAACAGAAACATGTTCCCTCCCTAATCATCTCGTATGGCATACCAAAATGCTGTACATGTATTCGCTCCTTGACCATCTCATACGGCATATCAAAATGTCGTACATTCCCTCCCTAACCATCTCATACGGCAATACAAAATGTCGTACGTACCTTCCCTGACCATCTCGTACGGCATTTCAAAATGTCCTGCAGGTAAACTGTGAACCGATAGACAGCCCTCTTCGCTGGCTTCGCTTCCCTGTTGGGGAACCCGGATTGTAATGGATGATATAGTGGAAGACAAGAATAAAGACTGCGTGCATAAACAACGCAAGCGGCGAGTTTCAAATATCACCAGCGTAGACTACCAGGAAAGAAATTCTACAAATGAATTGACAACTATGATTTGCCCGTCTTCTACGTTCTGTCCATTGTATTCTAATCGACGCAAACAAACTGTCCGACAACAGACGCTGATATAATTATTCTCTCATGCTAAGTTGACCTTCAAATGTTAAAGCCAAAAAACCTCTAGACGAGCCCAGCAAAATCGTCTTCCCGAAAAACTAAGGATTGTGACCAGTACAGGCTCTAAAAAGGGTTCGTTAACTTAGAGGGAACGAATCCTTTGGCAATTGAAATGTTTGTTCGTTTTAGTGATTTGCCGCTAAAACTACAAAGTTAAAACCAAAATTTAGTTGGTGCTTTCGTTAAAAGAACAGTTAGTGTCTGTACGGATATATTTCCTACAAGAAAAGTCGCCAGAGGCACACACCAAAAGTACACAGGATGACACTTGATCCTTTTATCAACATCTAACTTCTCCTTAAATAACACGTACATTATAAGGCATTCGGTAAGGAGAAAACGGAAACTGATAAAACATAGCAAAACCACATCGAACTCCTCAAAGCTGACACGGACGGACAGCTCTCTAAAACGGACACCTAACCTTGGTCCCTGTCGTGCGTTTTCTCAGTCATTTACTGTATTTCAAGTCTCTATAAGACGGACACCTCTATAAATCGGACACCAAATCTTGTTCCCTGCCGTGCGTTTTCTCAGTCGTTTACTGTGTTCAAAGTCTCTATAAGACGGACACCTCTCTACGATGGACAGTTAAGGCCTGCCCAAAGGTGTCTGTCTTAGAGTGATTTGATTGTACTAACGATGAAAAACGAAATTCTCATATACTGGTAACAAGAAAAGTATGGGTCCTAGTTTGGAGAACTTAACAATACGTCATCTGGTGTCTTTTGGGGCTGAATGGGTAAAAGCAATCGAACAACCTTGATGGAAAGTCCTCTTACACAATTTTTCCTTTACAAACTCTTGATGGCAATTACACAAAGAAATTAAACTGCTATAATCATTTGTTGTGCTGACCTCTGCTTCACCGGGATAGGTGGATTCTTGACGATTTAACAAATTCACCAGTTCGGTTTGCATGTCTCTCAGCGAGTCTCGGAGGTCATTGTTTTCTTCCATAAGTTCCTGGAAAAATAAAGAATCAAAATTGAAACTTGCTTTTTTCTACTGGAACAAACCAGGAACACTTTTCTTTCACCAGCAATAGCTGAAAGTTTTTACTAAAGCTCCTACCAGTCTACGGAGCCGTGTTGTCTAGGTCTTAAGAACGTCTGGACACTTAAATTAGACTGCATCGTTGATAAAGGCTCCTGGATGGTAGCCGAATGCTTTTACAAAACTTATTTGATTGTGTTTAAAAAATAGGCCTGCGTAGCGGCTGTTTAATACGGCAGAGACCAAATGTCAATCGAGAAAGCTGCCATGAGACTTGAAAGGGCGAGCAAAATTGCCTCTCACCTAAAAAACAGCAGCAACGCAGGCTATTGAAAAGAATAATCTTGTTTTTTAAATTGAAAGGTTCAAAGAACTAGCCTGCAAAAACTGTTCAGTGAGACTGAACCTGACATCAACCAGTACTGGCCAGCCAGGTGTCCTTTGCTTGTTGTTCAATATACAAGTATGGGAGGGTTTTAGTACTTTATCGGTGATTTGCGACAAATTCAAGGTTTCTTTGTTTCATGTCCCTTAGATGCTCAGGTTTGAAGTTTTGTTTGTAAACTTTACGTCAACTGAAATCTGCCCATTACATGCCTTGTAGTACTTCGTGGATGCGTCCCCTTTAAGTCAGTCATTGACCAGCCTCCCATCCAGGGGGAGTCAAAGACTATCACCCGCTTAACACTATAAAGGTATCAGATATGACCGCTTGCTGAAAGGCCCCTTGGTTAATTAGAGGAAGGAATTATTATTTTATCCTAGTTCGCTACGAACCTTCTGTCTTTGTTCATAGTTTGTGATAAGAATCCGGTACATATCTTCCTCTCCTCTGAAAAAATCAAACAGACGCAAAACATCAACTTTAAAACACTACATGAAACAAGATCTGTCATCCGTATTAGCGTTAAAGAAGCAACACATTAAATGAGTTTTCGTCTGAAGGGTCCCAGTTTTTGTCGGAGACCAAAAATCGCTGTGTGTGTCAGTTTCAGAGAAACACCAGAAACAATTTCTTGTCATGAAGCAAGCTAGATCCAAAAACACTTGATGACCATGTGACAAGTGAAAAACCGTTCATGCAACGTGGCTCGGGCACTGGGCCCGGCTAGTCTCGCGACAAAAAATCGGTTAGTGAGTGGTGAGCTTCGATGATCTCATAACATACTTATACCCAGCAAAAAATTGGGGTTCTTTAGGAAGAAAAATCGTCTAGTGTGTGGCCTGGAATTGTGTAAATAGACTATGGTAATCACCGTCCTACTTTGCAAACATGTTTCTTTTTAAAATTAGTGTTTAAGTTGCCAATGAAGTGAAAAAAATTCGGTACTTTAGTGGATAGACCTTGCTAGATGAGGAATTGCCAAGAAAAAAATTTGGCCAAATCTTTTATGATTCTCGAGATATTTTACAACATTTAATGTTTTGAACTAATGAGTTTTCAGTTTTTTCAATTCTGCTGCAAATCCATAACCTTTATACGAGAAAGTTTTAACACTAGACTATTTACTATCTTGGGGTGCCTGCGCTTCAACCTACTTTGTGCCAGTTTTCCAAAGTCCCCTTCTGCCATCTGCTCTCTGCAGTGAGTTCAAAATATCCATGCCAACTCTCCTCTCGTGTGTCTTGTCCGTTAGTAACTGCAGACCAAACAAATACTGCTATCAGACAATCTTACAAAATCTGCAATGAACACAGTATCAATGTTCTTACATAACTCTCCATTTCTAGCGTCATTGTCAACATCATCATCACTTTTATTTGGGCATCTCAATTTTTTCTTTTTCCGCTTTACTGCTTTTTTTCTTCTTTGGTTATCAACTAAAATGCTATCAATGACAATCAGAAACCACCACACCATTACCACCACCACCATCATTTTCAATATCACCTTCATCATCACCATTACCATCATCATTGTCACCATCATTACCATCATCAACACCGACACTACCAACAAGGTCTTCATCACCATCTTTACCGTCGCCATTATCACAACAATGATCTTCATCACCACCATCACCATCATCATTACCATCATCACCATCATCATTACCATCATTTTACCATTATAATCATTATCACCATCATTTTCATGATCATTATCATCACCATCACTACCACCATCATAATCATCACCATTACATCACCATCATCATCAACATCACCATCACCACTGGTCACCATCATCAACATCATCATTACTATGATCATCAACATCACCAGCATCAATGTCATCATTACCATCATCATCACCACAACTGGTCACCATCATCAACATCATCATTACTATAATCATCAACATCACCAGCATCATCATCACTACTAATATCAGTATCACAAATCACAAACCCAGTGAATGTGTGCAATTTTACCTGATGAAGCCTGTCCTTCAATTTGACCATCTCCTTTTCTCTCTTCTTGCCTTCATGGAGAAACTGCTTTTGTAGATGTTGACAGCTTGCCTTTGTCTTTTTTAACTACAAATACACATTGAGCTGTTAAATAGTTACATGACAAATAGAGGGAGACCCAGGGGGCGGAAGTAGGGGATATGGCCTACAACAAAAAGGTCAATCCTAGGTTTGGCAATGGCAGTGCATTGCCTGAGTTGTGTTCACATTGTAAATAATGGTCAAGAGTCAAGCCCCAGTGAGACACTAATTAACCTGACTTGTTCCTGCCGACTCATGATCAGCTGTACAAATTAGTACCACCCTCTGCTGGGGGCTAACCTGCAATGGATTAGTGTCCTGGTCAGAGAGAGTCAAAGGGTCTCGTTTCTTGAGTGAGACACCACTTTACCTGGTTCGCTCCAGTCGACTCAGCTGTATAAATGAATACCAGCTTCTGCTTAGGACTAACCTGCGATGGGTTAGCTAGTCTTGTCCAGGCAAAGTCAAAGACCACTTGGCTCAAGAAAAGATTTTAAAAGTCTTTTATTTAGTTTTTTTTAACAAGACAATGGCCATCCATGATCGGCTGTATGTACATATAGTACGTATCTCATGTTATACTTAGTTACAATGTAATATGTAATATATTCACCTCTTCTTTTTCAACTTTTAAATCTTCTTTTAGTTTCTTGTTCTTTATCTGTAACTGTCTTTCTCTTTCATTTTGCATTGCGATTTCTCTTTGTGCAACCTCCAGTTGCTCCTATCAATTAAAAAGAAAGTTAAAAACAGTTACTTGTAAAATAAGAATTTCTTATTTTTTTTGGGTTTATGGGGTTCTTTGTTGATGCTGTAGATCAGTGGAACTTGATTATACCCCGTTATAAGGCCTCACTCGAATCTGTATGTTGTATTCAAACTGTAACTTAATTATATTAGATGTTGATAACTAGCTAGGACTGAAGCATTCAAGCTAAATATTAAATGTCCACTAATATTTATACCTTTCAAAACAAACATTGAAAATTTATCCATTATTCTTTTAAGCCAAAGGAGCTACCATATAGAGAAATTGCAAATAATCTACAATTATGTATACCTTGAGCCTCTTCTGGGTTTGTGTAAGGTGTTCATTGTCACACTCGACTCGCTGCAGCCTGTTTACAACATCAATGCAAATAAAACTGATCTAAATACAAATTCCTACTCTCTCAAGCAAACACTGACAGATGTGTTGTTTTGACAAATGTATGTATTATAATTCCATCATACATCATTAATGAGTAAGTTTATTAACTATTTATTCTAAATGTTTTAATTTAAATACCAACAACACATGTAGTACTGTAAATGGGTCTTGACAATATTATAATACTGATATAGTATATACAAGCTAGCACTTAAGATTAAAGTAACTTTAATCTTCTAAATGTTTGGAATGGTTTAGATACCAATGTTTTAAAAACCTCAAATTTTTTCTCATTAAATACTATAACTACATTGTTTATGAATCAGAAAAGAATATAATTTGTAAAAACAGCAGGTACATAATGAATTAAGGCACATGCATTGTCACTACATAATACGTTACATGATAAATAACTAACAAGACAAATACTAGTTTTTTGTTCTTAATGTAACTAATAATTCAGTGTTTTAAAAGTAAATGCAGGCTTGTTTGGAAGCCATTGTTGTTATACTTATAATATTACATATAAAATATATTGTATTCATCATGAGTAGCTGAGCTAAGAGCTAAACAGAGAGCTATTATCAGGACAAATTCTCATAAATATTTGAGTTTTAACAGCACTTGTGCATGTCATTTTGTATCAATAGTATATAATTATGTAGATTAATATACCCTTTTAATTTTTCAGTATTAAAGCTTAAAATTTGGTATCAGTTTTAAGAATGTTAAATATACAAACACGTATACAAAGCTAATATACTTTGTGGTCCTCTAACCAGTTATCAAGTAGACAGTGCATATCTTGTTTGACAAATCAGCCACATGTACAAAATGTCTACTGTTAACAAGAGGACTTTGCAAGGCTGCATATGTATAGGATAACAAACTTCAAAATATTTTGCTACATTCCAACGAAAAAAACCAAAAAATTTTAGGCGTCAAATTATTTACTGTTTGTAGTTTAAGGTAGCTAGGTGCAGACATGTTTAATCGTATATATGTGAATATATATCAAAGTCCGGGCTACAGCTTTAGGTCAAAACACTGCTCTTATCAATCAGGTGTTTGCTTTGTTTCTTCTAAGTTCAGTGCTAGAAGTGGAAAGACTAGAGCAATGGCTCAACACTCAGAACCTGGTCCATGGGCAGTGGAGCAAAAGAAGGCCAGACAACCCTCGCAATTTCAGGAATCAAACCCAGGGATGGCCTCACCATATTGGCATGCAGTCAATGATCATACCAACTGAGAAAAACTCCCAAACACATGCCCTGCACTGGGCACATAAATAATATATTTGTTTTATTACTGACCTATCATTTTTTAAATTATATTCTGAGTTTTAAGCATATGTCTTGATTCCCTGTCGATCTAGGAATATATATGTAACCTGACATACCTCGACTCCAAATCGCTTCTCACCCTGGCATGTTGTTGCTGCAGTAGCAGAAGTTCGTATGTGCAATTGACAAGTCTTACAATGTCAAATGTGTCTGCTGGACCTTGCTCATTACGCGACTTGGTGAATAACGATGGAAAACCCAGCACAGCAAGTTCCTATGTAGTAGTAACATTGATATTAAATAATAATCATTTTAACAGTAAAATATATTTTGGTGACAGTACTATATAGCTAGTGTAAATAGGATAAATAATAACTATTGGAAAGGTTAGAACTAAATTGTAACAATACTGTAGTTAAAATGTGAATAACTGCATACATGTTGATATATGAAAATCATCATACATTTAACATCAATTGTTCAGACACAACTAAGATGTTGCATGGGTTTTCGCCTATTTCTCCATTAAAATACTTGGTCCTAAGTGTCATCAGCAAAGAGCACAGCCTCAGGTCTTCCGAGATCAAGCCTGCTCTTCTTAGACTTCCCACGCATTCTGTGTCAGCTGAAATTCATCTACCAGTTGTTTATTAGAAGAATTTTAAATTAAATGAAAGATGATCCAGACCTCTAAATATAAATATCTAACTAAATCTCAGGATTTTGAGAAAACGAAACTAAATTGTTGTCCTTTTCCTCAAAAGTTTCTAACTCTACGTTAAAAAATAAAGTTTGAACTCTAAATGCACTACAACTAATTAACAACTAAGTAAACTTTAAAAATTCACTTCAGTTTTTTAATCGTCAAGTGACATGTCTAGATCTCTTTGAATGCTAGCGAGTGTTGTTTCGATTAATATTGGTCAGCAGACTATGAAAAAACGGAAGTCGCTAAAATGCTGTTAGATAAAACGAAATTTATGCTGGTACGTGTTCATGCTGACACGAACGAATGAATAACGACAAAGACGAAGCACAATATTTGACGAGAAGTTAGCAGGGAAATCGACTATAATTATTGTATGCAAGTGAATATATATATCGAGCCAAATGTTGTGTTTTCCTTCCGAACTGACTCCAGACTTTGCAGCTCAAATGACATAATTAAAAAATAAACTCAAATAGAGATCAACTCGAGAGTTGATTTAAGGTTTTTTATGACATCTTCTCCAACAATGTCCCGGTACGAAATATCTTCAAGTCGGTACTAATGAAATAAAAGATATACATGTTGACAGTTCGCTATATAGAAAATCAAGTATGGCGTCCTGGCTTCAAAAAGAAACTATAAACAAAGACCCCTGACAAGGTTTCCAGATGTTATAGCATTGTCTATATCTGATGCCGGAAACAGCCACTTTCCTCACTGACTGCTAGCTAGTTCAAAAACAGGTCTCATAGAACTTTTTCGAAGTGCGATTTCTCAACTAGAATTGCTAATAATCGGTCAGTTCATGTACTGTAAACCTTGTTAGATGTCAATGCATGGTTTACTTATTTACTAAACCTTGTCAAATGTTGGCAGACTTAATTAGAAAACAAAAATTTTAGCAAACAAACCTTTGTGTTGAACGACTGGAAAGGAATCTTCAGTTAGTTCCTGATTAACTTAATATTTGAATCAGTTTACACACGCGTTACCTGGTTTAGATACGAAATGCTCTGGTCTATGTTATCGCGGTTGCAAAACTTTTTCTCTGCACACAAAAGATCATAGTTATGACGATCTGGAGACGGTGTAAACCTCATGTTGAAGTCCCAGTTCTGATCACGTTCAGGGCTTGAATTTCTAGAAGAGCGGGAGATATAACGGCTCGCGAAGTCCTGTGAACTCCATTCCATGCTACCGTTCATTTTGTACAGGGCATTTATCAATCCAGATCAAGAAAACCACAGCTTTGAATATCAATTCAGTTCCCTGATAAGCTGTAGCCATCCATTTTTGCGTTCATCCCATTGATTCATAGGCTGATCGATCGTTACTTCGAACTTGACCGCATTTTCTAAATAATAATTAATTCAGTAGACTTTATATTTATTTTTTGAAACATCCGGCAAAACTGATTGACGCATGCTGCGACGTGAAAATCCGCTGAAAGACTGCGTGCGGCGCTCGCTGGTCGTGAGGTCTAATGTAAGTTCTACCTATTTTTTTTTTCTGCATCACGTAAAAATGTCTACCTGTACATAGGTTGATTAAACTTTAGTTTTAAGCTTCACTTCGGATATAGTAAGATGGTGAACAGGTAAGCTTGTTTTCGTGTATCTTAACCTAACCCATAAAGGGGAAAACGATTGACGTCACCGATTACTAAATGTTCTGACCAAACAACCAATGACAATGTTCATGGTTTATAAAGCTATCTTTTAATCGAAGACGACCTGCTCACATAGCTGGAAGCTAAAAGTTCTTGAATCTGCGTGCCACAAAAGATCACCAACCGGCCCGGCATGGCCGGCCAGGTTGGCTGTGGAGAAGTTTAATTTAAAACTAACTTACCAAAAGGTTTACTCATTGGTTAGTCACGACTTCTAATTTAAGGGCCACCTACATTTAGAATTTCGTAGCTATTCTAGAATAACTTAAACCCGGCCCAATCGACGTGATCTAAGGTAAGGCCGGCAGTTTTCAAATAATGTCACTTTGCATTCCACGGGTCAAATTTTTGTCAGCGTTAATGTTGCCAGAAACCTCTTTAACTCGTTTTTTATTCAACTTCAAGCTTGATACAAACCCAAGCACGTAGAAATAATCGGATTTTACCACTCCCCAATTTCTTTGTCGACTAAGTCGGCCTAATCCAGCTTAGTATGTTTGCGAGTAATAAAGTTGGATCAGCTCTTATCGCTTCCGGAAATCTCTTCCAACAATTAAAAGCCTTTAAATTAATCCAACTGACCATAAAACTGCAAGAGCGACAAAAGTGAAACTGAAGCTGCTTGTATCGACTTAACCCCAAATACGCCTGATTGAAAAGAATTACAAAAATCAGATGCACAGCCAGGATTTCTTGCGGGAGGGAGCAATCGAATAAGGAGACGGACTAAACGAGCGCCGATGGCGCTTCACTCTTGGGGGG